>JAFBJT010112146.1:0-161587 GCA_016785325.1 Chascanopsetta lugubris | reverse complement strand
GGACAGATTAGGGGGAAAAAAGAAGAGAGAGGGAGAGAGAGAGAGAGAGAGAGAGAGAGAGAGAGAGAGGGAGAGAAGGGGGAGAGGGGGGGCGAGGGGGGCTGGGGAGGGGGGGCTGGGGGGGAGGGGAGTAGCAGACATGAATGAAAACTCATGTATTCATATGAACTTTTCTATTGTATGACAAAGACTTCTTTCCCATCATTTTACAGTGAGCTGTCTGATGTCAGCACGTCATGTTTGCATATGCCTGCATGCAGCAGCAGCAGCAGCAGCAGCAGCAGCAGCAGCAGCAGCAGCAGCAGCAGCAGCAGCAGCGGCGGCGGCAGCAGCGGCACAACTTTAGGCGTCTCATTACCAGAAGCTTCGTTGGGCGACGTGTTGTTTGGCTCCTTGTTATCGGTCAGGTTGCTGCTGCTGCTGCTGCTGCTGCTGCTGCTGCTGCTGCTGCTGCCGGGCCCTCCCTCCCTCTCTCTCACCGCAGCAGCAGATATAAATGAGTAAGAGGTTTGTTATGGGCGGGGGCTGAAGGAAGCGCAGCTGGAGTGAGACAGTGGGAACAATAGAGAGCTGCCAAAAGACAAGGAAAGTATCGGAGTGATCAGCCTCAAACAAACACAGTGATGTCCTGCCCCAGTGTGCAATTATGTGCGTGTGTATGTGTGTGTGTGTGTGTGTGTGTGTGTGTGTGTGTGTGTGTGTGATTGTGGGATTTAACCTCGCCATGTGATGCCATGACTGCACTTGTGACAAAACAGCAATTTGCTTCGAGTCAACAAATGAAAGCGCCATCACAACAATCGCTCCCGTTTCCTTGAAGTTGTGTAAACAGTTTTTATCGTGTGATTAACTCGGGGATTTTGGGGGGAAATTCAGATGCACATATGATGACATTCACCAATGTTTGTCAGGAAAAACTGAATTCCTGAATACATTCAAATATTTTTTGCTAAAAAAATATATATATATATATATAAATTGAGGTTAATATAAATGATTTTGGGATGATTTTAGTCTTTTTTATTTTCTAGAATTGAGGTATGAATTCCAATCCGTTAGTGAGCAGATGTAATGTTCACTTATTGGCCTCATAAAGTGAATTTAAAGTTTCATAAACAGTCCCTTATTGCACCTTTAATCAGATGTGTTTACTTCATATCGATGCAACATTTCACTTTTTATATTCATCATCTGCGTATCAAAGTTTCCCGCTGTAAAAAGTTCCGATTCCCGCCGCAGCGAATGGGCTCGTCGACCAGCTCCGACAGACGCACAAACAAAACGCTCCCTGAAACACAGACTTTAAAACATTCCTCCGACTGTATCTTTAATCACTGGCCTCGTATTCTATATGTGTGCGTCGGCAGACTTCCCTCCCGCTGCCACGCGGAAACTCGTATTCCCTCCTCATGGCGCATTATCTGGCGGATCGCTCACACGGCCTCCGTATCCGATCCCAAAGCCGCGTCTGAGCCCGACATCACGCTCGGACTCATTGCTTGAATTATACATGACTTATATAACTCTATCATCTCCGCTCCGAGTCCACAGGAGCCGTTCGAGCCGCAGCTCCTCCTGCACCTCGGCCACCGCAGAGCCATTCGAGCCAAGATGGCGGATGTCAGATCGCGGTTCCGATCCGATCCATCGTACCTGCGGCATGTTATATCTTTATTTCAATACTTATTTATACATTTTATATAAATACATGTGTATATATATATGTGTGTATATATGTATATATCTATATATATATATATATATATATATATATATATATATATATAGACCATAGTCAGACCATTCTATTGGTTCAGTTCTGATCATGACTGTAAAGAAACACATGACTTCCACTACTCTAAGTGTTTGTGTCAGTCCATATGCCACCCCCCACCCTGTGGGTGCGTGAGAGCCTGCCCCCCCCCAACCCTAACTACTGCCCCTCCCGTGCTTTGAACCCAGGGGAAACACTGTATATTATTATACTATATGTTAATTATTTTTTTTTATATATTTAGCGTGATGCTGGAGGATGAATAAGAAATGCACGCTTTTCATAAATGTGCAATCTTCATAGATGTGCAAGAACACACACACACACACACACACACACACACACACACACACACACACACACACACACACACGGGGGCGGGGGGGGGTTAGAAGATCCCTGCCCAGTGTCATTTGAATCAGCACTAAGAGGCTTAACATGAGCGGCCACTTGATTCAGCGCCGCTCGGTCTGATCACACTGAACAGAGGTCTCCCACTGGAGCACAGCTGTTCCCCCCAGCCCCTCTCTGACTCCGCCCCCCCCCCTCCCCCCTACCTCCTCCTCCCCCATCACATCTGCACCACACTCCTTCGGGGGCTTAGAGAGAGAGAACTGGCACACGCTCACATGCAGGGTCCCCTGGCAAACCATGTGCAAGGGGGACGTGAGAACGAATAAATTAAAAATAATACAGTGGAGGAAGTGACACAGGAGCAGATGTTACACTGTGGGTTGAAGTTTGTCGGTGGTTCGATTCCGGCAAATCGTTTCAGAGCCTTGACCTCACCTCTTTTTGAACCTTTCGAAAATATGTACTGCTACACGCAGACGTAAGTTAGCACGCGGACACTCTTTTTGGGAGGAGGGGGGAGGTGGTGTGGGTGGGGCTAAAAAAAAGAGCGTAGCTAAACATTGGAGCTGAGCTGACTGAAAGACAGGTTGACTGCAGAGTCATGTGACCCAGTTTTTTTTTTAATATAGACTAAACATTCACCTTGTACAGGAAGCTGAATGTGGGTTGCCGGGTTCCACAGGAAGTGGTGTGGGCGGGGCTAAAAAAGCAGATCAATATGAGCTGAGTCAGGACACAAGCTGACGCCTAAAAACTTTGACCTCCCATGACCTTTCATCCATTTTACATTCATCATGTGTTTCCCCATCACCACCAGTTCCTGACGTTCCCGCGCAGAGTACGCTGCATATTATGGTCTGTGCTGCAGCTGTGCAGTAGCAGAGGTCACACACACACACACACACTCACACACTTGTCATGCCACGCCGTCACTGTCAGGTCAGTGTCCTCCAGGAGGGCAGGGGGCGCCGGGTTAATGCTGGCCCCTCATCTGGAAATGCAGCCGCAGCGGAGGCAGCAGCAGCAGCAGCAGCAGCAGCAGCAGCAGCAGCAGCAGCAGCAGCGGTATGAGAAATATGCTGAGTCATGATGGTGAGCACAGATTAGATTTCTCCTAATGATGAGACTCCTGCGTTTTGGATGTGTCCTCGCCTGTGGCACACACACGGAGCGCGGGGGCTGGGCGCTGGGGGGGGGGGCGCTCCACCTGTGCTCCGCCCATTTTTCAATGAACCAGGAAGTAGGAGGAGTTAGGTATCGGCAAGATGGCAACGAGTGAACTGCTCACTACAAGCCTCATAAGCAGAATGCAGAAATCTATGGGTGACGTCACAGATGCCGAGTCCATCTTTATATGACTATTATTGTTATTATTGTTGTTGTTGTTGTTATTATTATTATTGTTATTGTCGTCATTACTCAAACGTGGTAGCACAGTCAGTGGACTTGTGTCTTGTGGACTCAGCTCCTGTGGGAAAAGTGCTAATGGGGTCAGGTGTGATGCAACTTGAGGACCTAGACGGAGTTTGGCGCCCTCTGCTGGAGCCACCACCCCGGCGACCCGCGTTCAGAGAAGCGGTTGGCGAAGACTGGATGGATGTTGTGAACCATTCAACAATTTTGCAGAAATGAATTGACTTACTCTCGCTGTCGACTGCAGGATTGGACTTTCCTTTCTGTTTGGGCAGTTTGAAGTCCACCTTCAGGTCCTCCCCGTCCTTGTCTGGCGGGTTGGTTCCCGTGGGCGAGGGACAGGCGCTGTTGGCGGCGCTGTTGGCGACGCTGTCCACCGAAAGCTTACTGGAGGACTTCCTGAAGACTTTCGGCCTCCACGACCACTTTGCCTTCTTCTCCTGCGACGTCCCTTTGGCTTTCTTGAGGATTTCGCTCGGGGCCTCGGCAGACATCGGACTCAGCCGCTCGATCCTCTCGCTGCTGGTCCTCCGCTGCTTCTCCACCTCCAGCTCCTCTGGGAACTTGGACGTGAACATGGTGCCGGGCTCTTTCAGGGAGCCCGGCGGACGTGGGATGTCCCCGAACACCAGCGCATACTTGGGGTTGTAGTACTTGTGGGCAGGGACCTCGATTTTGTTCTTGCGAGAGTCACCCAAGGTCACCTGGAAGCGGGAGGTGGTGGCGGACATGGGCGGGGGCTTGGGCCCCACCTTGGAGCGTAGGGCGGCGCCGGCGGTGCTGGCGGCCGGCGGGCTGACGTGGAACTCCTTGTAGAGGTCCAGCGGTGCAGAGATGGCATAGAGTTCGCGGAAGTCCTGGTCGAAGAGGTCGACCACTTGACCCGTCATCACCGTGATCATGTTCCGGTCCATGCGAGACGTCAACCAGCAGAAGCTGAGAGGCAGAGACACAACAGTGTCTGGCTTTAACCCTCAACCACCACTAGGGACATTTTTGTCTAAATGAGCAGATTTCACCTCTTTCTCTGCCTTTCATCATTTCAATGGGAGTCAATGGGACATTTTTGTCCGCTAGTGACTGAAGAGGGCAGTCAGTTTGACATCTGATGCTACAGAAAAACTATAAATGCCAAGTCAATGTTTGCGGTAAACTTTGACAGACCCGTGACTGATGACCCATTCTGCGTCATATAAAAACGACTGTGACAGCAAGTAATCAAAGTGGCTTTTAAAGGGTTCACATCCTCAAAATGATTGAATGTTTGGTCGTTTTGAACGGGGCTGAAGCTGATTAAGAAATACTAATCTGTTAAGTTCCTTTGGGAGCGGACATTTTTGTCCTGAATGAATCAAAAGGGTAGTAAGTTAAAGGTGCAGTGTGTAAGATTTGGTGACCTCTAGAGGTGAAGTTATGTGCTGTATCCATCAACTCGCCTCCATAGAGAGGCCCCGCGTCTCACGTAAACATACATTCATGGGCTCATTTAAGAGTAATGAAAAAAAAAATAAAGCAGTTACATGATTATAAATTCATGAAAATGTCATTCTATTTTTAGAAGTGACAAAAATGACCCAAATCTCACACACTGCTCTTTGATGTGCACTGAATCCAGAGTCAGTAAAGAAGCAGACGTGTGTAAACAGAGAGTAAACGACGTGTGTTTACTCAGTAAACACACTGACCTGTAGGAGCCGAACATGACTTTGTCTCCGTCGATCAACATGTACTTGTTGCAGACTGAACCCGGCAGGCGGCCGAACGACAGACCGAACCCGACCCCCTGCAGAGTTCTGGTCCTGATGTTCTGAAACCACAACAACACAGGCAAGTGCATCACACATTTTAAATTCATCGTGCATCATCTCACATCGGTTCTGGACAACACAAACAGGTGAGGTGGCCCGTGTAATCCACAAGTGCCTGTTGATGCATATTCGACACAAACCAAGGATCGTGTTGGAGTCACTTTGCAAGTCCTTTATCTTTTTGTATAATTTGGGCCCGAGCGCCGGGTGGTGTGAAGTTCCTCTTGAAATGGTTTCGTTTCTTCTTGTAACTCGCTCATTTAAAGGCCACATCCCAAAACTCAGGGATTTTGGAACGTGCAGCGAAAGTGGTGGAAATTCTCGTCTTCTAAAGTCAGTTCAAATGGGCACTGGGTCAAACCGACATGTATGACATTGGGTACTCATATGTATCGCCCTGTGGGGAGAAGGAAATCCTCTTGGAGCGCACCTCTAAATGAAACAGGAAGGCGGCCATTTGGTGTTTTGGGCGTTTTGCGCCCAACGGAATGTCACAAACTTGTGCTAGTTACCTTTTGGTTCTTATGATCAAAGTGTTTTGCCTTTCATTTGAAGTGTAATAGTACTACGAGCGTATCTTCAATGATGATACTACCATTTACTTTTTAAACAAATACTCATGATAATTTAGGTGATGATGCTATAGAGGACAAGTCGTACCTCATTACATTCATACCAGGAGCAGCTCCTCTCCACCAGAGGGCCGTTTTTGAGCCGTCATGGCTGCCATGGGTTTTTATACATATTTTGAAGGTAAGGGTGAGGCGACGGGATTCAGCTGCAATATGCGACTTCACCACTAGATCGCTAAACCCTACGAAAGGAACTTTTGCTGAACTTGGTTTGATGTAAAGTGGCAGGACTCTCATCTCAACACTAGGTAAGGTTCAGGGTATTGAATGTGGATTAAAGGTGCAGTGTGTAGAAATGCATTGACATGTTGTTTGCGGTTGAGGGAACCGAGTTTGTCTCTTAAAGGTGCAGTGCGTAGGATGTCGTGGTCGTACCCGCAGGTGCTGCGAGCCGATCTGCAGCCTGGAGCACATGTCCAGGAAGTGCGGCACACCTTGGTTATCCAACAGGATGTAGACAGGCACCGAGCGGCGGCAGGCGGCGTCCATCAGGTCCTGGAGGATGTGGAGGTCGGTGAGCAGGTCCATCACGATCGCAATCACCTGCGGGCGCGAAATCATTCAACGCAGCTCAGGTAACAATGTTTCGCGACTATTCCCAGAACGCTGAGTCGTCATGTGACACGTGAAAAGGTGAATTCACGCCCGGGTGTCAAATAATATAAAGATAATCTATAGCTGTGTATTGTGGTGTTTCAGTGTATTCTTCATATGTTTTTCATCATCAATTCAAAGTATCCGAAATAGAATTGTTTTTAAATCAGGGATCCGCTGATATGGGAATTGATGGGTCGATACAACAACAATATCTAAAATACACCATTGGCCGATACAGATATTTTAAAAGTGTATTTTCTCTTTTAAGTACTAATTATTTGCGTCTTAAATGTCCTGCAAGCAAATAAACCCTTTATCTTAAAAATAAAGGGCTCATTCTTTGCAAATTCTAAAAACATAACGCGGCCCAGACATGAATCTTGCGCTTGTATGTACAGATGGACGTATGGTCCGTGACCTCACCCACAGCTCTCCGCAGGGGGCTAATGAGGCGGAAGTGGGCGGTTGCCTCACTCCTCCTACTTCATTTTTTTCCCCCTCCAAAAATGGTCAAAGAGGCGGAGCATAGGTAGAGCTGGGGCGGGGCCCATGGTGCTGTCACAGCATCCACAAAAGGTCGGCCCAGGTGTAATTCAAGAGGCCACGCCCCTTAATTATGCACAATTTCAAACCCCGATAGAATAAAAATAAGCCCCGCCCCCGTACAGTTGTCACAGGAAAACATGTGACTGATCCAGACCAAAACTGTAGTTGGTACCAGACTTTAAACAGGTTTCGTTCTCCTCTCAAGTTGAACATTTTAACATGGGAGTCTATGGGGATGGACTCACTTTTGGAGTCAGCCTCAAGTGGCCAAACTGTGAACTGCAAGTTCTTCCACTTGTGACGTCGGACACTCCTGACACAAACGAATGAGAAACCTCAGTCCTTCATCCTAAATCTGGTGCACTGTGCCTTTAATTGTGAAAGTGAAAGAACAGAGAGCCTGATGTTTCCTGACATGTGACGACATGTTCAGAGGAGGCGTGGCCTCCTGACTCAGCTGCTCCAGTGAACAAGTGCCTCAAACAACAAAGCGTCTCTTTAAGTGTGCAACAAAAGTCTCTGTGAGGCTGTGTCATCTGTTTGAAACTAAATTATAACATTTCTTAATGATGAATTGGTGGCCCCTTGTTCTGTTCTAAGCCGGGTTAGTCTTTGACTCTGTCATTTTCAAAGTTCTATGCAATTTGCTATTCGGCATATATGTATGCGTTTACTTAACTGTTGCGTCTAAGATATTTTGCAGCCACTTACTCAGAACGTGGCCTCAGGCCCCTGTAGTGATGTCATGATATGAACCAGTAAAGGAAGGAAGCTGGAGAAATGTATAACTCCTAATGCTAGCACAGTGTTTCTATCAAGAAAGGGAAACCATCATCTGAGCATTCTACATGAAGATGTTAATCTGCAAGTAATCAAAGCTGTTGGTGCTAGCATTATTTCTGAAAAGCAGTCTTTCATTCTCATCACTTTGCCTTATTTGAAGCCTTATACGACAAGTCTTATTTCACTTACAGTACTTTAGATTCAGTGAAATCTAGGGATGAAAATGCATATTCCATGACCCATGTAAGAGGACCCACAATAACCTCCAGTTGCTGTAATTACTTAAGTGTTCTGTTTATCTATTCATAGCTACTGTAAAAACATGACCAAAATGGTGGGCTTTAAGACAAAGGGCTCATTCTGTGATGATGTAAACAACTTATTCAGCTATATGAATGAGCACCCTGTAAAACATGACTATAATTATTTTTTATAGTTTTTCTATTAATGCCAAAATAGATGGAATACCTTTACCTAATTTGTCCCCACTTGACCTTTTAAATTAGTATGAGAGACTTCATTCTCTGTTATTTATGTGTATTTTGTGTCTTGTAGGTCAACAACAGGTGGCCTTTCAAGTGTAGTTTAATCTCAGAGACTCTGCTCTATATCTCTCTTCTTTTGTCAGTATAGAAATCTTTGTTGAAATTTTAACTTTGTAATTCATCAACACAAGGTCAGTATAAACATGCAGTTACAGTGTGCAAACAAAATGGAATTTTGTATTCCATTTTTGATACACATGAACTCAGTACATATTGTGTTCTCCATCTACCTCTGTTTTGTAATGGTGACTTTTTGAGCCTCTAGTCACACTTGAGTTTGAACATGCATCCTTTCGATTTGTTTTATTTGGAAGTGATGATGGTGAAGAATAAACCAGTAGTGACTTGTCAGAGACCGAACATGTTGAGACACTTGAGTAGAACTGGCACTGCCACGCCACATAAACACTGGCAGTGATTCTTTTGTCTCTCCGTAAAAAGATGGACGAACACTTGTGGTCCTACATTCCAACAGTATGTGTGTGTTTGTGCTGTTGTTTCTGGTTGTCCTGGCAGGGGAAGTGAGCAGGCGTTTGGGAGGGCTTTATTTTAACTGTGACAAGGTGGAGTCGCTGCTCTTTCAGTTGTGTAATCTGCATAGTGCTCTCTTTCTTAAGCACAACCATGGAACTTTGGCAGAACTTGCCTTGTAGGCCTGTCACAGCAAAACATGTTAAGCAGTTTCCTATTCAGCACCAAAGCACTGCAGTTTCACCAGCTCTCTATGTCGGAACTTGCTGTGGCAGTATGTCTGTCCTTAAATACCTCCCAGCAACACCTTATTAACATTTTCCAAAATCAAGGGGTGGATTTTGTGTTTTTCAAATTAGCTCTTGAACGTTTGCATCAAGATGTGAATGGAAACCCAAAAGTGACCCCAAGGAGAGGTGAGGGACCAAAGTTTCAGAATATTTCTCTCTAGTGAAACTGGCTTAGCCCAGAAAAAGACACCTTGCATTTTTTGCAGTTAGTTGAAATAGTGCAGTGTTGGGGTATTAACGTGCGTGTGGATTATTCATCAATCCAGCTGGCCCACACTCTTAAGACAAGAGAGAGATGGAAGAGGTTGAAGACACTGCACTGATTGGATATGAGGGGCTGACCGTTACATCATTGGTGGTGTTAGTAAAGCACAGTAAACAAAGAGAGAAATGCTTGAAAGGCTCTCTGTGCTGCTGGTGGACAGCATGAACACACAACACTTGACCGTGCAACACAGAAAACACAGTGATCACACGGATTCAAACATAGTAGTCACATTACTTTATGATAGATGTTGTAAAAGTTCAGTACAAAGGTACTGTGTGAATGATGGTTTTCCAGTGGCGATGATATCCAATGGTGACGATGCATTTCGCAATACCCGAATAGGATGAGTTTGTCCATTCTGGACTATTGTAAATACAAGGTCATGCAAAGATGGTGGCCTTCAAAGACAGAACCTGCCTTATGAAGTAAATATAAATGGCTCCTTTAAGGCTCTAAAAGGAGTGAAGGAGTAAAGAAGACACGTTTGTGCATCCACTGTATCACTGCATTGATTATACACTTGTAAACATAGAATAATCAGTTATACTTTATTTCTACCTGCCATTTAAAACCATTACATGTCAATGCTACTTGCACAACAAACAAATACAAACACTTGATAACAATCACTGATGCTTATGCAATGTCTGCCACAGTAGGGACACAACCTATTGTGCAGTCCACAATGGGTCTAGTCAAGCCAGCCAAGACCAGTGCCAATATTACACTGACCCTTTACCTTGTTCCCTCCCAGGAAAAGCCTTGTTCTCCTTCTTCCTGGTTGTCACAGAAACAGTCCCCGGTGCCTGGTTCAGTGAATAACACAGTGAATACCAGCAAGGAGCAGACATAGTTATTTTAGAGCTCAGGAAGACTGTTTTCCGCAATATTGAATATTGTAACAACTGGAATCTGACACACTGCACCTTTTTAAAGAATGTACAATCCTATGACATAGCAACATTGTTGACAGAACAGAATGATATCCAGAGACTGACCATAGTAAGGTGATTTTTGTCAAATATCTATATGTTCATTAATTTCTTTTGATTTGCTAAAGCTAGTGGTGCAAATGTGGTGGGGTTTCTTTATAGTCTATTTCAAATCATAGCTTTTCCTTTGACAGTATTATTGTTTTTGTTCACTGACTCTAGAACTGAGATATTGAATGGAAATGACCTGGCTAAATTTGGTACAAAGCTTCTTTGTTTGAGACCAGTTTGTTTTTTCCATTTTTCTTTATTATGTTCTGTAGAAATGTTTTCATAACTGCACATCAGATATCATGTACACTGACACTATGTGATGGGCCAATCATAGCAATGGAAAACGAGTTAACTCAAATCTTAGGCTGTGATGATGAACCAGAAAACTGCATTAGTTTTCATGTCTGTTTTTGATCTGCTGCACCAAAGCAATTTTTGCCATGAATGCAAAACGGGAAGAAGTACAGATTAAGCAAATCAAAAGGTGTTTATTACTGACCTTTGGGGTCATATGTTGTGTTTGGACGCTGCCAGGCTTGTCCTGCTTTTTCTTTTTTTCCCCCCAGCATTAGCTAATTGGTTGCGTCTTTCATGTCTTCAATACAGTCAGATGGGTTGTATCTCTGTCATGTCGTAACTTTATTTTTGTGAAAGGTCTGCATTTTTTGGGCTCCATCAGTTTTGTAAGAACAGCAACTTGCTCTGCTAGACCAACAGTATTGAAAGAGCAGCTGTGTGATTTTTACTGGCAGGAAGGAGACCTGGGAAATTGTTTTGGTCTGAGTCACCAACTATTAAGACATGATTAAGAGGAAATTCTCTTGAAGTTGAGATGAGGTTACAACACGTAAAAGAGAGTGATACAATTATCCAGCATCAAATAAGTTCATCTATGAAACAAAACTGCAGGTTTCTTGTCTTTGTCTGCTTGAACATATTCCCGGGTTAAACCTGGATATGAATTCATTAGTGCCACCGTGGGGAAATTTGAAGTAATCTGTGGAGTAGAAGCCCTTTTAGTATTCATGGAGTAACCGATCAGGGTGAAGTGTATTGAGGGAAAGCCAATTTTGGTTGTCTGCTGTTGCTGATGACTTCAAATTTAAAACATTTTGTATATCCAGCACAAAGCAGCAATGAAATATGCTTATGATGAAAAGGGAAAGATTTTCTATAAGGCACAGAACTGGCTGCACTGGCTTTTGTTCCTATCCTAAATTTAGCCACTAACCAATCGTCTGTATCATTTTGATGTTTTGCACATAGAACTTGTGCTTCAGAGGTCGATAGTTTAGTGGCACTGCCCACAAACTTGTAGCGCAAATGAAAACAAATCATAAATTTAAAAAAAAACAATCACGGGTTAGAGGTATTTGAAAAGCGAAGGATGTCTCAGATTCAAGAAACACAAAAGCCAAACAAGGAATGTCTTTCTGAAAAGCATTGTGGCTTTTGCTGAGATATTATAATTCTCTTAAAATCTATTGTCTAACATTGTCCCATGATAAGTTCTGCAAATAGATGCACTCTATGGATGTTTGTGCGACTGGGTGAATGTAAGTGAACTGTAAAGTGCTATGAGAGGTCTTCAAGACTTGATAAAGCGCTGCTATATAAATTCAGACCATTCATCACCCTCTAATCCTGTAAAAGAAGAAGATCTTCTTGGTTTGTTGGCAGTTTTGATCCGTGACAAGTTTATTGCCTTGGAAAAAAAAAAGTAACTGTTCCATAGAAATAGTGGGATTCGGTGGTGAGGAAAAGACAGATTTTTGGGTATGGTTTTCATTGGCAGGACAGACTACAAACACTTCAAAGTAGAGATGCAGCTGAAGTGAAAAGTGAAAACTTTCTTCACCACTGTCGATGCTGGAATGGCTTTTCTTGATCCTCCCTCTGTCCCTCATCCATCCAGTTACTTTGCTGCTAGACGAAATGTCTGCCCTTGTTTGGTTTGCTATGTGCTCATGCTATGTCATACCTTACATGAGCGTTGTTTGTCTCGTTGTGACCATGCTGCATTGACTCCCACTGTATGATTTCCTAACCCCCCTCTCTCTGCAGCTTCTGCACCAGTCAGCAGCAGCGTGAGTAGACGCCGTGCCCCCTCCTCCGTGACTCCCCTCTTGTGGGAGAAACACAACATCGTTGCCATGTCGAGCATTACCATCGACCCCGAGCTGAAGCCCGGGGAGTTTGTCATCAAGAGTCTATTCGCAGAGTTTGCTGTACTGGCCGAGAAGAAGATCGAGATGGTGATGGCAGAACCGCTGGTGAGTCTTGGGGTTGATGGGGGGAGAGGAAGGGATGGTGTCACGCAACACAGGAAATGAAATTCAATTCACAACACATGATGTGGCACACACTGCTGAGACGTCCTCTCTTATTTTGCAACTAACTGTCACGTCTTTAGCCACCTGTCTTAATACTGAAAGTGTGTGAAAACACGCGTGAGAGACACCATATCTTTATTTGTACAGTAATGTTTACGGATATCAGACAGTGTGGGCTTGCCTTTTCTTTGACTTTCCTGTTCTTCCATGTATTCTCTTTTATTTTCTGCCAATAGATCCATTTAAAAAAAAATTGTTTATGACATGTTAACAATGATACGTTTGTTTACATCAGTGGAAAACCGGACATTATTCAAGAAACTCCTGTGGTACATGCGTCCCAGGAGATGGGAATGTGCGACGGTCATGTGATACTCCATTTAAGACACGATAGGATTTCAATCAAAACTTGCACATAGACAAAATGTTGATGAGTACAAGTGGTTTATTATGAAAGTCATTTTTCGAACAACATGGTCGTAATGGACATAGCAGCACACCCTTCAAAACATGCATCACAGGAAACTTTCTCAGGATCACTCATTATCAGACCGGCTGCTTTTCTTTCAGTTCTTTGTTGATTTATGCAAGTACCACATGAATGTCTTCTTGTTTGACTTATTCATCATCTGTCTCTCACACAGGAGAAACCCCTGTCCCGATCGCTCCAGAGAGGAGAAGATGCACAATTTGACCAGGTCAGTTCGGCTGTAATAATGTTTAGGGGAAGATGCACATACGTGGTGTATACATGTATCCCTACATGTATCTGTAGAATAGCTCTCTCCCACCTCTGCCTTTATGCGTGTGTGCATGTGTGCGCGAGCAGTATTTGAATCCCCAGCTCCACCCAATCAATCTCCCACTCAATGGCCCCGTCTGTCCCTCATCTGTAGCTGCTGCAATACTCTATACAATGGGCCTGCCTGCTGCAAAATGCTTTGTTCAGCACAACACAAAGCCAATGAGGATATGGCGCTATAGATCCAGCTGTCCCCATTGTGAGTGAGAGAGAGAAAATGGCTATAGAGAGAGTGAGAGTGTAGAATCGCTGTGTCATCCTCAGCAGTAAATCAGCATCGGGTGTTGGAGTGTATCTGCCTGGTGCCATAAGGGCAAGGGGAGCAGTTGCATAACTCTCCCACCTAGCATCCATCATCCACCTCCCTTGTTACGCTGCAATGGCACGCGCGCGCGCGCGCGCACACACACACACACACACACACACACACACACACACACACATACACAGTTTATACATGTTGACCATTTTATCTAATGTTTTGTCTCAAAACTATCTTGAATCTACCTTATTTACTTTTCACCAAACTCACTGCTGTCACATAGGATTGTAGATGTGTCAAACATTTCAAATCGGTGAACTGTTCTATTATGTGCAATGTATGCACATTTGTATACATTGAAGTGCTCCACAATTGGGCTGCCGCACCATATCAGTGTGATTTATTACAACCAATCCTTTAAATCATTGACAAGTAATTTGCTATTTACTGTGAAAAAGCATGTCCCACATCTCCTGACGTGGGAGCAAAATGCAACATGCATGACTTGTTTTGATTTGCATGTTCATTAATAGAGCATTGACCAAGAGTCCATGTTGTTTTTCAAGTACATTGCTGGAAATCCTATAATGTAGCTTATTTCTTTTTCGTTGATAAATAGGAACAATAATTGATTATGGATTCATCTAATGTTTGTATTACATTATCTTCCAGTTAATAAGCTCTATGAGCTCAATAGCAGAACACTGTTTGCCCTCCCTACTGCGCACACTGTTTGACTGGTACCGGCGGCAGAGCGGCACCGAAGACGAGTCTTACGAGTACAGACCTCGCTCCAGTACAAAGTCCAAAGGGTGAGCCGCTCTTTCTGTTGTTTTTGTCCGCTTTAGGATACATTTGACCAAAAGCTTTGTTGATCCTTATTCTGTTTTTTCTGTCTTGCACTATAGAGATGAACAGCACCGGGATAAAGATTTCCTTCTGGAGCGGAGGGACCTAGCCATAGATTTTATGTTTTGTTTAGTTTCAGTGGAAGTTCTCAAACAGGTGAGTTGTCTTCTCTTATATGATGATTTACTGCACCTAATATACACTCATCATCATCAAAATTGTCGTCACGATAGAACCTCTAGATAATTGCTTCTGTGTTTTATTGTTTATGTTATTATACATCAAACTTTCAGGACTGGATTTAAACACTTAATAGAATGATACTGGCCTTAATTCGTTGATTTAATCAGATGAATCATAATCGGACTATGCTCTGTTACATTAAAAAACAAAACATGTTTGGTTAGGAACTCAAGTTAAAATCATAATCAATCTAATACCCTGAAAAGGCCAATAGTCATAATATTTGTGTCCATATAAACTTGAGATAATCATCTGTTTCCCTCTAAGATAAGATTCAAATGTTGTATCGTAGTCTTGTATAAATGAACAGCAACGATGTTATTATGGTCTTCCCCACAGGGGGTGATAAAAGTAAATAAACAAATGGCTCCACACCAGCTCCCAACTGAGTGTGTTTTTGCAGTGCGACATCCAGATCTTAGCAACACTGAACTGAGTCAGTCCCTGGAGAGCAGAGCTAAGTTGTCCCTGGCTCTGCTCCTGCAGGGAGGGTAATGAATGGTAGCAAAGTAAAAAAAGAATGAAGACCAGCAATGCTTCTAATAAGGCTAATGACTCCATGTTTACATCACAGATTCCTCTTCACCCAGTGCCAGATGTTTTAGTACACGAGGTTCTGAACCTGGCATTCAAGCACTTTAAACACAAAGAGGGGTAAGTAAAAAAAGAACTGATATATGACCTGATATGTTGTCAAGCAACCTGAGTTCAGCCTCAAGTAAAATTCTGCCTTAACCATTGTTGTTAAGGGTCTGTTTTCATGTTGGTATTCTCAAGATTACTATGCTTAATCAAGACATGTGTAACAGCACTGGTGCATAAATGGTGCCTTAATACTCTTTGCCTAATAAAAAACACAAAATGACAGTTTATGTCATAGTTTTTCTCGGGGCTTTTATATTGCTAATGCGTATTAGACACTGAAATTCACAATTCGGTATAAATGGAGGCCTAACATATCTTCCAAAAATGGTTGTTTATATTGACACGTGGCAGTGTATTGACATGCAATCAGAGTAATGTAGATAACGAGCGCAGTCCCACTTGCACCCGTTGGCTGTGAGTGAGCATCATCAAAAAGAAAATGGTTACAACATTATAGCTAAGTTGGTACACAAACACCACTGAGTATGCACAATATGGCTGAAGCCAACTTAAGCCTCTGTCAAGCACCAGGCAAAAGCTCGCTAACAGCGTCCAGGTTGCTACCGCTTTCCAGCCCTGGACGGAGCTCCAGCGATCTCTGGCTCTGGTGAGCCGAATTGGAGGCTAGCGTGGCTGGCTAGCTTGCGTAACTTTTGTATTACAGACAGAGCCTTCTTCCGCCATGTTGTGCGGTCTTATTTGGCTTCACTTGGTTGTTGGTCGGTTATTTACAGACTTCATTTCTGAGCCGTTACACACTGTTGATGTTGTATCAGAGCTTGCCACTGGCATCCGGAGCCATTGGCTGTGAAGTGAGGTCTCACATTAGATGTGCAACCCCAATATAATGTTTCCTGATTTGAGTCATTTTGAATAAAAGTTTACCACTGGCTGTTTAGGGGAACCAATTAAGTCAAGGAATCTCAAAGCCATTTTTATTTGTATCCAATTGCCATCAGTAAATAATTTAAAACATTTTTAGAAATAATTGTAATTGTTTCTAATCCGCTCTTTCAATGCAATGCGTAGGTACTGTGGCCCCAACACTGGCAATGTGCACATCATTGCAGACCTGTATGCTGAGGTCATCGGTGTCCTTACACAGTCAAAGTAAGTGAGCTCAATTGTGCCTCCTAACTGCAGATATGGTCACACTTGATCCCTTCTCACGTTTGCAATATGTGTATTTCCTCAGATTTCAGGCTGTAAGGAAAAAGTTCATCACAGAGCTCAAGGAACTCCGGCAGAAAGAGCAGAGTCCCTACATAGTCCAGAGCATCATCAGTCTTATCATGGGCATGAAGTTCTTCCGGGTTAAAATGTATCCTGTGGAGGATTTTGAGGCGTCCTTTCAGTTCATGCAGGTAACTTTTACTTCCATCGTTTGTCTATGCGTTTGTTTGTTCGATGTTAACTAAGAGTAAGTATGGCTGATATAAGTATTTGCTTAATGGACCAGACATTTTTTCCTAGTCTTGCCCCTTTGTTCAGACTCAGCAGGTCTTCATAGCCATGGCCCCTAAAGCCTGATGAGTAACGATCCAAGGAGATGTTTGCCAAGAAACGAGTGTATGGTTTTTCTGGACTTTGCCAAGAGCAGTGAATAGGGCTGTAGCTGTTTCATCAATCTCCACACAGCAACACACTAACTCCACTCTCTTAACAGGGCTGTGATTTCTTAATGTGTTAATGGAACATGACGTGGTTTATGCTCACCTCTCTATTTTAGCACATATTGTGGTATCAATCTTTCTCAAGATCTTCTTGGACCGGAGTATTGTAATCAGAAATTTGTAATAATAGTTTAAAAAGAATTCATCACAATCATGCCTCAGGCATTTAAAGGTGCCGTGTGTAGGATTTTAGTCATTTTTGTCACTTCTATATTATTACAAAACAATTACATACTGAAATTGTCATTGATTTTTATCATTCCCATAAAATTAGCCCTTCATTGTGCATTTACATGAGGAATGGGTCCTTTCTGTGGAGGCCGCTATGTTTTCACAGAAGTAAAAGTGGTCGTGCTAAACATCTTTTGTGTTTTGATGATAACTGGAGTCTACCATAGGTTCTCCTTCATGTTCAGAAGGATGAGGGTGAGTTGATGGATACAAGTTGCAACTTCAGGTCACCAAATTCTACACACTGCACCTTTAAAGAAAAATAACAATGGCTTTATTTTGCAATTGTTCTTTTGTCATTTCTGTTGCATCTATTAGTTCTATTAGTACTGCCATGGCACTTTCCATACGTGTGTGTGTGTGTGTGTGTGTGTGTATATATATATATATATATATATATATATATATATATATTTCAGCGCGGGACAGCGTTCAAGACTTGTGTTGTTTTTATCACTCGTTAAGATGCAACAGTGGCGTTCAAATCATCTACTTGCGATTGGGTTTGAAAGAGTGAACGGAGTAAAACATACAGAATTGCAACCATTTTAGCACTGTTGCTGACCTGCACGTTTCTTTTAGTGTGAGAGAGGAAATGGCCCACACAGAGCCCTACAGCGCAGACTACCAAGCATTGTTTTGTTCTGACATGGGTCAGGGCCAGCTGTGTTATTGTCATAATACTGTCAAACTGTACCATCACCTGCCAGTTTCCTTTTTTGTCTACTCTTCTGAGCCTGTGTGCCTTCTGTCTTTCTCCTAGGAGTGTGCTCAGTATTTCCTGGAGGTCAAGGATAAGGACATAAAACATGCATTGGCTGGCCTTTTTGTAGAGATCCTCATCCCTGTCGCAGCTGTGAGTAACATTTGAAACGAGTAGTGCTGTGCCTGTTTGGAATTGGCTTGGCTGGTATTGACCTGTGTTGATGCCAGGCTGCAGGTTTCTGTCTGAAACTGTTAAAGTGACCAACAGTAAACAAGCCATGGCAATTTTAAGACCTTCTAGTGCCGCCTTTTCTGCCCTAAGAGCTGTTCACCTGTTAAATCAAAGGTGATGGAGGGACAAGATACATGTTTGAATAATGCATTCAATAGATACATTTCATGTTGTTTTTGAAATGTATTTGATAAAGGCATTTAAAGTCTAATTTTGTCCTTTATTGTTTTCTAAATCAGATACTTTGAAAAATTTTAATTTTTTATGATTAATCCATATCAGTTTCAAATATCAGTCATTGGCCTCATTAACCACTAATAATCAGTGTCATCTCTGAAAAAACAATACCTGTCAACCCCTTGTCCAAACTGCATCAACTAGTCCTTACAATACACACGTCAGTCCCTGTGGATGTTGTAGATAGATTTCCAGAGTTACTCGCTGTCGAGATGCACTGTCACTGAATCAGTCAGTTAATGCTCATTCTTAAATGACTCCTTCATCCCCATGCAGGCGGTGAAAAATGAAGTCAACGTGCCGTGCCTGAAGAACTTTGTGGAGATGCTATACCAGACCACGTTTGAACTCAGTTCCAGAAAGAAACACTCTCTGGTAATCCTTTTTTTCTTTTTTTACATCCCAGAGATTTCCTCTCTTCATTCCCCATATCTACAACTTCCTTCTACTTTCTGTATTTTATCAAATCTTTGTCATTTTCATACAAAAATGTTTGATTTCCTAAAAAAAAAAAAAAAAAAATTCTACCTCCCTGTTAATGTTTGCAGACCAACTCAACCTTCTTCTGTTCTTAGCAAATGACTTTGTTAGTTTGTGTTTATTCCCACGGACTCTGTGTCTCTCCCCAGGCTCTGTATCCCCTGGTGACGTGCTTGCTGTGTGTTAGTCAGAAGCAGTTCTTCCTCAACAACTGGCACATCTTTCTACAGAATTGCCTCTCTCACCTGAAGGTACTGTCAACCTTTTTACATGCATTTCCACTTCAGAGAGTTTTTACATCACAGCTCTTAGGAATAGCACAATGAGTGTATTGTTCACAAGTAAGTGTTTTAAGAACTCCATAATTGGCCTGCTAATGCCTAATTCAGTTAAAATGACACAAACCATATGACTCATGTTATGAAAGCTAAAAAGAGATGGTGGCTGCACGAAGGGACATTAGCTCCCATGATTGAGCTCCTAACTTTTCTCATTGTTATTGTTACCACTCAAATTACAACACAAGTTATTGTTGTTGTGATGTTTTGTCATTGCTACTTGCCTGAAACCAGTGGTTAAATAAGTTCTGAAGGGTGTGCTCTGTGGTTCTGTCTAAAGATCATAATGTACTTTCCCTTCCACAATCAACAACAAGATCTGGTCAGGAATAGCACTTGATATGATAATCGAACAATGTGAGCCTTTGATTTTAATAAAGAGCTCCAAAGCTGATTCATGCACTGAGTGGACAAACTCTGAACATATAGTAAAATATCACTTATATTCATCGGTGAAACCACCAAAAATGTCAATCTCAATGAAATTATTGAGATGGTGTCCACACAGAAACAATATTTAGTAGAATAAAGATTTATTTCATCGCCTTTTGGCCTTTAATCCACATGGTGATTCAAGAAGTGTGGGAAATGCCCGGCTGAGTGAGCACTGCAGAATGATAGCACTTACATCTTGCAGATCGACCACACTGTTATTGCAGTTTTTCCTTCAATACAAAGGATACGCTTGGTAAAACTGAATTCATTAATAAATGCAGTCAGTACCAAATGCAAAAGTGTTTTCACTTTGAAACAGGTACAGGAAGTGATGAAAAGTATCACCACCAACTGTTAACTAAGCATATGTACAACAGCATTTTCACTCTGGTTTTCCATATTGTTTTTGTATTAAAAAAACAAACAAACATTTAGGTATTTTTTTAATTCATGAAATTTCTGTATGTAATATTTTTAGAAGTGACAAAAAATGACTGAAATCTTACACACTGCACCTTTAAATAGCATAGACATAGAAAATAAAATTCTCGTGTGGACGGCCTTAAACAGTCTTCTAAATGGCTAACTGCTTTTAGTATTGCGTCATCTCAAGTGCTGTTTTAAGTCACGTCTGTAAATAACTCCCAGTAAACCAATTACAAGCAGATCAAACCTCCTCCCCCTGACTACCACATGGAGCAGATTCAACCCAGAGGCTGACTGACCCAATCACTGATTGACTCCCTCAATGACTTAATGACTGTCTTTTCCATCCTGCATTGATTACCCTCTGCTGGGGGATTGTGTGATCTTGTGGTGGATATGTTTCCGTTTGCGTCTTTGTCATGGTGATTTCCGATGGTTCTGAATGGCCGTTTGTCTCCTCAGTGATCTCATCTTTCTCTCTCACCATTGTAATTGTTTTTGGATTTGCCTAATTTGGAAAGTAGAATCGGTTATCTGCGTGGTGGCGCTAATATATCAACAAGATTGTTGTACAGATTTGTGCGCTGGCTCTAGTGAAACAATGATTTCAGATGTTCAGGGGTGTGATTTTCAAGTGAGTGATTTTTAACCCTGTGGCAGCTCTTAACAAGTTCATTATAAAGGAATATTATATTGTTTGCTTAAACCATATACTATCAAATTAAACAGTCAAATAGACAATTCTGCATAAGTGTATTAGGATCACGATGGGGGGGGGGGGGGTCAGGCTTTACAAGAATAGAGTGGACAGTTATTTGATGAAAATCAATGGCATTTTTTTGCAAGTTGGCTGCAAAGAAAAAACTTGTTTTGCAGAGTTCCTTTCCTCCTCTCCATCCAAACTGAACCCATCTTGCCTTGAAACTCAAAGAAATAACTAATAACTTTACAGTTCACCACTTGGTTTATATAGTTCTTTTTTTTAAATTAATGTACACGTGCAACAGGCTGATCTTCCCTCTCTAAAAATGCGAGTTGCCTTTAGATCGTTGTAATGCCTTTAGATATCCACAGGGTTAAAATTTGACTGTTTGCAGTTTGAGTGTATGACATGCATTTTGATGAACTGCTGATTTAGGTGTCGTTTCTCGTTGGCCTTGTTGGCGAAACAACAACTTAGATCTTTGTTCTGCTTTTTTTTTGTTTAATTCCTTTACATCTTTTGTATCCTTTTCCTCCTCGTCTCTGTGTCCTTGTCATCTCCACTCCTCTAGTTATCTGTGTTTTCTCTGTTCCATTGATTTCCAGACCACAGCACACCTTTGATTTTGCTTTTTGAAATCGTCGAACTCACAAAATCTTAAAATAAGTAACTTTTTTGTATCCATTCATGCAACTCACAAACACAGAGTTGGCATGTTAAACAATTCTTTTTATTTCATTTTGGTTAACCTGTAAATTTCTTAAAATCAGACAGACACGAGTCAGGACACTTTGCATAGCTCTTGTCACATTTGTTCTGTTTATGGTTTTGCCTTTAACTTGCATGTGTCCCTCCCCACATTCTGTCTCCTGTCATTTTGATCTTTTTCTCACATGGACTCGCTTCCAGATGCCGTCTAACAACAGCATCCGGAAGCAGATTGAGACGCTGCAGGTGAGTTTTCTGGTGTCTGCCATCTGCCCGGTGCCTCCCCTGTCTTAAACACCACCAGGACATAGGGGGCAGAGCCGCGCAGCCTGCATGGCTAACCTGGTAGCGAGTTGTTCCTTTTGTTGCTGTTGTGATGTGATAGTGCTGTTTAAGTGACGCACAGCGGAAGTAGTTAACTTTTACGTGAACCACCTGTAACTTATTGTTTTGCTGAAGGCTTTCGTGCTGAGTTACTTTGTATTCTCGAGCACTGGTGATTCATTTTTTTCAGATATGAGATTTTTACCATTGATCATCTGTGTTGGATAAGAAGGCATGATTTATTAGTCATTCTTTTGTAATGGAAACTGGTGGGCTATTTTTTATGGAATAACATGCATAGGTTATCATCACATTAACCATGACCTTAGGAAGTTCATGAACTACTTGATTCAAGTAGTATCTGTCATGATGTAAGGTTCAATGAACTTTACATCATGACAGATTAATTCCTCCACTGTGTATAGATAGATAGATGGATGGATGGATGACTTTATTAATCCCCTGAGGGAAATTAATTTGTCACAGCAGCGTGGTAAAAGACATGGTGAAAGACAGGAACATATACCATACAATGCCCATAATTTACAAGATAAACAAGACACAGAAGGAAAAGTGAAGTTGTTTAAGTGTTATGGTTAAGTACCCTCTCTTTCATTACCTGACATTACCATAAGCTCATCAAAGAATACAAAGAACAATAGATTAGTTTCCATTGTAGTATAGTGTTTTTATTGTGTGATCTGCTTGAAGTTGCATTGTTTTTTCAGTTGGAATCGCAGTCCAGTCCAGGCGGCTGCAGCTGCACTCGGCTTTCAGGGTATTTCGTTGTTTCATTGCAGTCTAAAGTTACTGTCATATTGTGTGTTGACATTATATCTGCGCATAAATTCAATTATTTTCCTTTCTGGTCCATGAAAGGTGGACATTTTTTCTGTCTCCAAAGTTATCTTACTCGGTTATCTTTTTGTTTTTTAACTAAGCTATTACTTGCTTGTCGTTGAGCTACAGTTGGCTGTGTCTCCGGAGGTGGAGCGTGTCTTTGAAATGGAAGGGTGCCGGTTTGAATACAGTCTCCCCTAGTCCTCATGCCAAAGTGTCCTTTGTCATATGTGCTGAGTGGACAGCATAGGAATGTGCATGGAAAATGTTCTGGTATTTTATAAATGTGTGTGAGACGGTATGTGTTGGTAGATGGTCAAATTATATTTTAAAATGCTGTCAGTGGTCAGCAAGAGGAGAGAAGCTGTGTACTTTACTAACAGACCATTTACCATTTCTATTCGCATAATTTACATGTTAATCTTTAAAACCTGTTTGAATAGAGATGAAAACTAAAATGGCACATGACCATGTTGAGATTGAACTCGTGTAATGGCAGGGGGCATTCCTAATTGGAGCATTTTCTCTGATCTGTTTATTTCTTTCCAAATCACAGTCCAATGACTTTTCAGGATTTGTATCCGCTTGCCATTATAATAAACAATAAAATGTAATAAAATTGCTGTTTTGTAGAGGAATAGGAAAAACACATTCTATATACTTGTACTATTACAATTAAATACATTTGTTCTCACTATTTCATATGTAATTTCTGCTGATAGAAAATTATTTCATCTTAATGTTACACACTGGACCTTTAATCCCAAACAAAATATATTATCCCATGATAATAGTTTAAGGACTAATGATTCCCAAATAGTAACTGAGTTAAACTCAACTCCTTTTGCAATCTTTTTGATAAACAAAATCTAATTGTTATCCAGATCCTGTCTTAACCACTCATTTATATTTCATGTTTGATATATTTACATAATTCATATATAAAATGATGGATCTGCTTTTGGATCCAAAGCCACACTATATTTGAATGGTTCCTCTTTTACCCATCCCACATCCATTTAGGTTTCATGCTAATTCATCAAGAAGTGTTTTGCACAATCCTGTAAATGACTAACAGACAAACGAATGTCTTTGGAACTTTTACCTCCTGGGGGGGATATAATCATAAAATGATGATGCATCAAAATATCAAGACTCTGACCTCAAGCATCTCAGGTTGAAAGAGTGTTTGTTTGTGCACAGCGGACTTGTGTTCTGTGTAACTGATTTTTTGTGTTGCAGATGGATTAAATGCGGATTAAGATATAAACATGTTTGCAGAACTAAAAGGGAGTCGAATCTTGAATAGACTCACCCCATTCACCTTTTCTGCTGACTCTTACATTTTATTCAGCTGGGTTTCGAGATGTCTGTCTCTGATGGAATATATCTGCCACCTGTTCCTATTAAAGTATAGCATGTTTAAGTCGAGCCATTGTGTGATTGTCACATAATCCTTTCCTCTGTACTAACCCAGTAAGAGTATCTGTGATCAGTTGGGGGAAGGGCCAAGCCAGGATGATGATCTGAGCTTCAGCTGTCACTGTTCACTGTGACTGAAAAAGAATGACGTCAACATTTAACAAAAAACAATACTGCTTGTCCATATACATTTGTTCCAATGCAGAGTATAAACACTCTTCTTGTGCCACATGTGCCAAAAGCAGTTTGGGTAAAAGGTCAGCACACCTTCAGCCTTGTGGTGACATATGAAAATACATTTGTACTGTAACGTTAATCTTTAACTATGGAAAATACACGCTACCTGCTAGTTAACCAGTAACCTTTTGGTAGTTCTTCAACCACAGTTGGAATCAGTCACTCAAACAATTCAACATGATTGTAAATTGACATTTCCGATTTTAAAGTGAATTAACTTTTGAGTTACCCAAACCTCAAATGACTGAGGTACGTTTTGATCAACATTGACCTCAAAGATCACTCGCGTGATCCCACGCTGCTTCACAATGTCATTAAACTTGGTCTTTTTACTGTTGTTTTGGTTGGGAGATCCCTAGTAGGAGAGGTTACTTATGTTATTTTGTGAAGATTCTGTTTGACTACCATGGCATCACAGTTCTTCAGGTTTGAAGTGCAGTGATCCTAAGACCATGTGTACTTGAGCTCCTCAGATGCCCAGTGTTCACTGACTCAATAGTCTTGCATACGGACTGAAAAATGACAGTGTCCTTTGATTGGTTGAGCAGCTTTAATGTTTGACTTTCTCAACACAATGATGACCTGATGTAGGTGATGATGCCACAGTTACCTCGATGAACATTTCTCTGTCTACATCCACAGAACAAAGACCCAAAGATGTCCCGTGTTGCACTGGAGTCGCTATACAGACTGCTGTGGGTCTACATCATCCGAATCAAATGTGAGAGCAACACTGTCACACAGAGGTCAGTTCCATTGCCTTCTCCAAATTGACCATCTAGCCACAATCACAATCACATAATAGAAGTTTGATAAAAAAAAATTAAAAGCTTGGTGTGCTGATACCATTGTTCCTGTTTTTCTCTCCCAGTCGGCTTCTCAGCATCGTTTCAGCACTTTTCCCCAAGGGTTCCCGCAGTGTCGTGCCAAGGGACACGCCCCTCAACATCTTCGTCAAGATTATACAGTTCATAGCTCAGGTAGTGCTGAATAAAAGATTTGTCATACTTGTGTTCAGAGCAAAAACACAATGCATATGATGTTGTGACAGTATGAGACAATGTTTTTGATTGTCACCCCAGGAAAGACTGGACTTTGCTATGAAGGAGATTATCTATGACCTTCTGTGTGTGGGCAAGTCTCACAAAACCTTTGCCATCAATCCAGAGGTAAAGTGGAGCAGATGTGTTGTGATTCCATTACGGCAGTAACGGAGGAATCTCTTTCTTATAATGTCCTCTTTGGTTGCTCCTCCACCAGAGGATGAATATTGGCCTTCGAGCCTTCTTGGTGATCGCCGACAGTCTGCAACAGAAAGATGGGGAGCCCCCCATGCCAACAACGGGAATCATCATGCCCTCTGGGAACACCTTGCGTGTCAAAAAGATCTTCCTCAACACCACGCTCACTGATGAAGAAGCCAAGGTCATAGGTGGGTTTGAATATTGATCTTATTTTGTACATTGTGAAGAAAGTTGTTTTTAACACACAAAGGCGTGAAATAGGTGTGAATCTTTTATTATTTCTTTTAGTTTGATCATTGTATTGGTTGGTGAAGCTCTATTACTAAGCAATGCATTGTTATTCCTCTCACGTTGATCGTCAGCCATTGCCTGAAATACCACTTTAAAGTTGGTGTATATAATTTATTGACATCCGGTGATGAAGTTGTACATTCCAGACTATTACCTTTTGCCTCACTCTTCCCGTCGAACATTTCGGAGAACCTATAGCAGGGGTGTTGAACTCATTTTCACCGAGGGCCACATCAGCATCATGGTTGCTCTCATGGGGCCGGTTTTAATTGTGATTTCATGTGATTACTACTTAACATATTGTAAAATAACTGTCTTCATACTTGATTAACATGTTTTCAAGTTACAAATATTGTATATGCATTTACATACATGTGAAAATGTAAACACAGTTCGTGGGCAATGTATGCTTTAAACTTTTATTTTTAGACGATCATATGCTTTTAAGCTCTTGCCGGCCACATAAAATGAGCTTGTGGGCCATATTTGGCCCGCGGGCCACAGGTTTGACACACTTGACCCATGGTATCCTTCAGATATCATTACAATTCAAGAGGTGTTTGTTTAGTATGTTCAGTCAGGGCTACTGTAAAACCAACATGGTGGCCTCCATTGAAAGCTTCAGTTCCTGTTTTGTTTGTTTTTTCTTCTAAAAAGAGGCTCATTATTACTACCACAGTTTGTACAGTGAAGTTTATGTACATTCATAAAAACATCAACATGATTATTAGTCGTATGCACTGGGCCTAAATATACTTTGTTGCAGATAAAGAGCAATAACAACAGAATCCATCTCCAAAACTACATTGTGCCTTTTCTGCAAGGGTTTTTTGTGAATCATAATGCATTTAATCAGTCTTTTAAAAATAACTACTCTGCTGGTGAAGTGTGAAAATTCTCTCTATATGGGTTGACAACAGTATCTGGGTGTTTTGCTCTATGTGTAATGATTCTGCTGGTTGTTTTCAGGCATGTCTCTATACTACCCTCAAGTAAGAAAGGCTTTAGACAACATCCTGCGACACCTGGACAAAGAGGTGGGACGCTCCATGAGCATGACCAGTGTGCAGATGTCCAACAAGGAGCCTGAGGATATGATCACGTATGTAGTGAAGCTGCACCCTTGGTCCATGCTGTTAATCTGTTCGTCTCTGATCTTTAACAGCAACTCTTTGTTTGTACCTCAGGGGAGAAAGGAAGCCAAAGATCGATCTGTTCCGCACGTGTGTGGCCGCTATCCCAAGACTGATACCAGATGGCATGAGCAGACAAGATCTGATAGAGCTTCTAGCAAAGTAATTCACCAAGGAGACATCACTACACAACATACTGGAGACCTGCTGACCCTCCTCTTGTCCTCTAATGTCTTGCCCCATCTTCTCCAGGCTGACCATCCACATGGATGAGGAGCTGCGGGGCCTTGCCTTTACAACTCTTCAGGCTCTGATGGTGGATTTCCCCGAGTGGCGTGAGGACGTCCTCTCAGGCTTTGTCTATTTCATTGTACGAGAGGTGACCGATGTCCACCCCACACTGCTGGACAACGCTGTCAAGATGCTACTGCAGCTCATCAGCCAGTGGAGGCAGGCAGTGCAGAGCAGCAATAAGAGTCATGATGCACAGGTTGGTTATTGGGCCCTTAAAGTATTTTTAAAGTGAAAAATAGGTACACTCTGTAAAAACAAAGTGTTTTCAAATGCTTCCATCTCTCATCATTCAAAGAACATTTGATATCTTCAAAACATGTGCTGTCACTAGACTTTATGACCATTATTTCAAAAGTCAGTAAACCTAGCAGACTCACAGCCCCCCCTCTACCATGTCCCTGATAAGTTGGAAGAAGAGAGTCATCTGGGTCTTATCTTGTCGATTCATATTTTTATGATTTCTGTCAGTCAAAAATAACAATCTCTGTCATTGAAATCATTAGCTGATGTCCAAAATGTATCTTTTGAATCCATTTTTGCAGACTAGGTGGTTGCAAACTACATTTTCTATAGTGCAGTATATGATGATGTATTTTAACAATAATATCTTAAAAGTTTTGAGGTAAAAAAAAAGCAGTGTTAGAGGATTAATTTCATTCCTTATGACTCTTGTGTTTGTTGCATTTATGTTATTGGAGTCGTTTCAAACCAAATGTTAATTCTAATAATTATCATGTTTTCTTGAACAGGGCTCCAGCAGTGGCCACTCCCTGTCTCTGGAGCGTGGCCCTGCACAAGGTGTGCTGCACGTAGTGGAGGGTTTAGCTTTGGTGGTTCTGTGTAGCTGTCGCCCAGCCACACGCAGACTGGCAGTTAATGTCCTTAAAGAGGTCCGTGCACTGCACACTGCACTGGGCATCAGAAAGGTAATTCATCATCGATAAGTGTTAAGGAACAAACAGACTCATGTGTCTGAGTCTGGTGAAAGGTTTTATTGCAACAACTTTCCTCTAACATCTGTTTCATCCATCTCAACCTCTCAGGGCGATGAAGAGTTGGCCATTGATGTAATGGACAGATTAAGTGCATCAGTGTTGGAAAGTTTCATTCATCTCACAGGAGCCGACCAGGTAGAAAAATCTGTCTGATTTTCTGCATCCTGAAACTCGCACAAATCCTCTTGAGACTCAGATCACCTGTGTTTTTCTCTTCAGACCAACCTGCTGTACTGTCCCAGCGGAATTGATCTTCAAACGCTTGCAGAATGGAGCTCATCACCCATCAGCCATCAGTTTGACGTGGTTAGCCCCTCACACATCTGGGTGTTTGCCCATGTTACTCAGGGTCAGGACCCCTGGGTCATTAGCTTCTCCAGCTACCTGCGGCAAGAGCACTTGCCCAAACATTGCCCCACTGCCCTCAACTACGCCTGGATGTTTGCCTACACACGTCTGCAGTTACTGTCCCCTCAAGTTGACATCAAGTATGTCTCCTAAAGCCACTCTGTCTTTGTTTGTGTATCTGTAATTTTCGTAGTTAAAACCTAAGAATCAACTACCAAGAACTTTTTAGGGAGCTACATTGAATGTACCTGTGTCCATCTCTAGTTGTGATGTCATGTAATTTCTCTCTGATTTTTCACACCTCCTGCAGCAGCCCAATCAATGCCAAGAAAGTGAACACTCTGAACAGCAGCGACTCCTACATTGGTCTTTGGAGGAACTACCTGATTCTCTGCTGCAGCTGTGCCTCTTCCTCGTCCATGTGCTCCTCATCCTCCACATCCGGCTCCGTCCGCTGTTCCCCGCCTGAGACGCTGGCGTCCACTCCGGACAGCGGCTACAGTTATGATTCAAAGGTCAGAAACAAATGCACAGTCACTGGAATATTTAGAAGTTATGTTAAAGATTGTAAAAAAAAAAAAAAAAGCACAATGGACTTGAATCAGTCATGACATTACTCTTTCTGTTTCTTTTATCAGATTGTTGGCACACCGTCCCCCTCTTCCCTCTTCAAACACATTGTTCCAATGATGCGCTCTGAGAGTATGGACATCACAGAGTCTCTTGTGTTGGGGCTTGGCCGGACCAACCCCATCGCTTTCAGGTAAACATCTCAATATAAACTGTATACATCTTCTAAACCTTGGCATCCTTTATTTATTTTTCTATATGCGCCTTAATTTCATATACTGCAGAGAGTTGTTAGAGGAGCTGAATCCCATCATCAAAGAAGCCCTGGAAAGAAGACCTGAGGTATGCGCTGTTCATGATCAATTGAATATGTCACAGTTGTTGATTTAATAAAAGATAAATTACTTACCAAGTTTCAATGCCACCATCTTTGTTCTATAGAACATGAAGCGGCGCAGGCGCCGTGACATCCTCAGGGTCCAGCTGGTGCGGATATTTGAGCTACTGGCCGATGCTGGTGTCATCAGTCAGATGTAAGTAATTCACATCATTTGTACACAATGGTATGGAATTAATCTGTACTTTCTTTTAACTCTTTACTTCATTTTTTGTTTTACAGAGCCAGTGGAGGGTTAGATGGAGAGAGCCACTCTCTGAACAGCACACTGCTGGAATATGTTGATCTGACCAGGCAGCTGCTCGAAGCTGAAAATGACAAAGACTCTGATACGCTGAAGGACATTCGGTGTCACTTTAGTGCACTCGTGGCTAATATCATCCAGAATGTACCAGGTATTGTTATTGCTAGCATTTCCTTCATGTATCTTATTTGTATCTTATTTTCCACCAGCTAAAATTGATGTCTTGTGTATACTGAGTTTACTTTTTGTCCTCAGTTCACCAGCGCAGGACCATCTTCCCGCAGCAGTCACTGAGACACAGTCTGTTCATGCTGTTCAGTCACTGGGCAGGGCCCTTCAGCATCATGTTCACTCCTCTGGACCGATACAGTGACAGAAATATGCAGATCAACCGCCACCAGTACTGTGCACTAAAGGTAAAAATGCTAACTCATAAAGATAAATGCTGTTTTAAAATCCATATTTACTGGCGTCTAATTTAACTTTTGGAACTTTCCAGGCCATGTCTGCAGTGTTGTGTTGTGGACCAGTAGCTGACAATGTTGGCCTCTCTTCTGATGGCTATCTTTACAAGTGGCTGGACAACATCCTGGATTCTCAGGACAAAAAAGTAAGTTAAATGTTACGTTTTACTATGACCATGAAGTGTTTTTCATTAAAGGTTAACTCATTTATCATTTGGCTAATATAAACCAGAAAATATGGGAAATGCCTGATGAGCTTTCAAGGCATTTTTATTGAATAAACATTTTATTTTTATTGAAATCGTTCAATAATATTGGTAAATGGTAAACAAAAAATGTTATAATAAAGTTTGTTTATAAGAAAACATTTAATTGATTGTCTTTCTCATTAAAACGTTTAATAACAGCATCAGGAAATATTGCCATTTTTGCAGTGTGTTTGTCTGACTTGAACTTTAAGATATTAACGTTATTTAAGATACATGTTAAAAAGTTCAAAATCTAATACTAAATCAAATTTTTTCAAATCGAAATAACACCCTGACAACGTGATTGAGAGTTGAATTAGTCCTGTATGTTTACAGAAGATCTGAACGATACTCATGATGTAGCCAGATGAAGCGTCATCATCCATGTTTATTTAAAGGGGGTACGGTCGTTTCAGTCCGTGACACTTCTCCAGGTCACTTTCATATGCAGTAACCTACATATACCATGATACCAGCACTACCCAGTGGTGATGAATTGTACTGCAAGATGTTAACGTTCAGGTGAAAGCCTCCACAATAGAGTTTATTATTCAGAGAAAGGAGATTGAAGAAGATTGAAATTCTACAGACATTTTGTTCAGAATGTAAATCAGCCTTTTTGTTTGTTTGGGGTTTTTTTTAAACTTTTTTTTCTACAAACAAACTGAGATACTTCATTTGATGAGCCATATACTATCGTTCATAGTGGTGGTACTTTATTTTAAAAATATACACTATCTGGTGTTCTCACTAACCTGCACTTGACCTAGTGATATTAGACAGTAATTGCTAAACTGTTTACAAGGTTAGTTTATAATGTTTATAAATTCATCCCTGGGCTCCAACATGATTTCTCTGCGCTCTCCTTTAGGTTCACCAGCTGGGTTGTGAGGCTGTCATGCTGCTGCTGGAGCTTAACCCTGACCAGAGTAACCTCATGTTCTGGGCAGTGGACCGCTGCTACACAGGTTCCCGCCGTGTTGCTTCGGGCTGCTTCAGGGCAATTGCCAACGTCTTTCACAACAGGTACTACATACTGCTGCTGAACTAACACATGAACAAATGAACAAATGATCTTGACATGTTTTATACTTTCTCACAGGGATTACCAATTTGATACTGTGGTGCTGCTGAACCTGATTCTGTTTAAGGCAGCTGACTCTTCTAGGGACATTTATGAAGCAGCCATGCAGCTGTTACAGGTCAGGATTTCCTTCGCTTCTAAAGGACAACTAATTGTATATTATACCACTGCTTTGATGTTGTTTGAAACATATTGTGAAATTGTGTGTCTATTAGATCCTGGAACCCAAACTCTTCCGTTACGCCCATAAACTGGAGATCCTGCGAACAGATGGCATCTTGACCCCTCCCTCACTGCTGCCACACCTCTACTCTGTGTCTTACTACCAACTGTCTGAGGAGCTCGCACGGACTTATCCAGAGCTCACGCTGCCCATCTTCTCAGGTTTGATTCATAGCAGCATTTTCACACCCACTTCACTTAGTTGACTTATTCCATTATTTGGAACTCACGCTTTACATTCTGTAAATACAGAGGTTGTCTCTTTGGAAAAGCCTTGTGTCTTTTCATGCACGTAGATGGTTTTTATGGCCTGTGAAAGCTCAGTTGAGTTTTGACCAGATCCTCACTGACCATGGAACCACTGAATGCCTGTTTGACTTGGGGGATTTAATCGTGGGAATTAGTGGGTCTTCCAATCAGTGAGAACTAGTTAATATTCAAGCGAGCAGTTGTAGACCTGGAAATCAGATTGAAGTCATGCATCAGTAAGCTGCATTTCATGCGGGCGGCTCGGCTTGCTAATGGAAGTCGAGGAGCAATGAAGAGACTTGTCTGGGTTGATTGCAAACGAGACACACACACACCATGTTCTGGACCATCTGTTGTGGTTTTACTGTATTAGTTGTGCCACCTGTTTGAGGGCAGTCACAGAAACTGCATCAATAGTTTCTGACCTGTCAGTTTAATCAATTTGGTCAGATTTTTCTTACGCTGAATATTGTGAAACAGCAAGACCAAGAGATGGAGGCAGCATGGTCAGTGAAGTATAACCGGTCATCAGTCCTCACACCAAGGTCTCTCTCGACCTATGTCGGCACAAAAGACATGAAGGCAATTTTATTGTTGATACTGTGATGTATGCCTTGCTTGGAAAGATTAGTCAAAGCTTTTGTCTTTCACCCATGAAGATAAAAAATAACAAAAATGGATGATGTAAAAAATAGATGACTTGAAATCACTTTTATGTACAAACAATCTCCCAATGCTTTCTACTGCAGAAGTGAGCCAGCGCATCCAGACAGCCCATCCTGGTGGTCGTCAAGTAATGCTGCATTACCTCCTGCCTTGGATGAACAACGTGGAGCTGGTCGACTTTAAGCCAACCACACGGCGACCCGAGGACTGCAGCAGTGTTGATGAGGAGGAGGAAGTGCACGAACGGGATATCATGATGGTGAACAGCAGGCGCTGGCTCCACGGAGAAGGCTGGGGCTCTCCTCGTGCTACAGCCATGGTGCTAAATAACCTCATGTTCATGACTGCTAAGGTGAGAGTAAAACGGATTGAAGCACTACATGAGCTTTGTCGCATTTGGATTTAGAATGATTTGATCATGAAACTGCCGTTTTATTTTGACAGTATGGGGATGAGTTTGCTTGGTCCGAGATCGAGAACGTATGGACCACATTAGCAGACAGCTGGCCAAAGAACCTCAAAATCATCCTGCACTTCCTCATCAGTATGTCAGGAGTCAACAGTGAACCCAGTCTCTTGCCCTATGTGAGTCACACCACATTTATGTCATGCAACCACATGTCTCATATGTCCCACGTGCAGTGTCCCCCGTCCCCAGCTCCCCCATGTCTCTGACGAGGTTTCTTGTTTTTCCGCAGGTGAAACGAGTGGTGGTTTACTTGGGCAGAGATAAGACTATGCAGCTGCTGGAGGAGTTGATGTGTGAGCTTGAGTTGACCGATCCTGTTAGCTCAGCCGTTACCCACATGGACAACCCCCCCTACTATCGCATCACCTCCAGTTACAAGATCCCCTCCGTCACCTCAGGTTAATGAGCACTCTTAATTCACAAGTTTACAGTTTTGGCCAAGTCGCTGAGTCTAAATCGAATGTTGTCACTCTTGATGGTCAATGTGTTATGTTTGTATTCCTAGGAACAACTTCCAGCAGCAATACCATGGTGCCAGGAAATGAGGGTCACCATGAAAGCAAGATTAAAGACTCAAATATGGAGGACAGGTATCAGATATGTATATCTGTATACATGTGCTATCAGCAAGTAGACATGTCTTTTCCATACACGGTTAGAAATTCAAAATTCATTCTAAAATCTCCTGTTTTGTGTGTGTCGTTCTTTAATACAAGTAATAGTATTCTTTGTTCAGATTTGAAATTGAGTGTCTGATTAATTTTTCTAAATGTCCTCACAGTAACAGTAAACCTCACTGCTGTATGATCATATTAAATCAGTCTTGTCTGCCGTACAGTTACACCCACCTGGACATCTACAGTGGTCTTAACAGTAACCTGAACCGTCAGCACCACCGTTTGGAATCTCGTTACAGCAGCAGCTCTGGAGGCTCCTACGAAGAGGAGAAGAGTAAGAACAGATTCTCTGCAGCTCACTCATTCTCTCACTGAACACAACAATCATGCATTGCTGATCATTTTGTCTCTTGCTCCAGGTGACTCCATGCCACTTTATGCTAACTGGCGTTTGAAGGTGATGGATCACAACCGGCCTGAGCCGCTCCCTTTCCCACCAACAGGTGGCTGCTGGTCTCCACTGGTAGATTATCTGCCTGAGACCAATAGCCCTGGTGTTCCACTCCACAGGTACAGGAAACGCCATCCTTTATTATCTCTGCATTACATTGTTGTTCTTTGTCTAAGTCAACTTTTTTCCTGTTTTTCAGGAGTAACATTGCAGTCATCCTTCTCACAGACCTGATTGTGGACCATGGGGTCAAAGTGGAGTGGAGTGCCTATCTGCACCTCTTGTTACATGCAATTTTTATTGGTTAGTTGCTTCCCTGACTTAATTGCATAGTATGCTGTTTTTTCATGTGATCTAATCTCTCCTTGCCTTCTGTTGTCCAGGGTTTGATCACCAGCACCCAGAGGTTTACGAGCACTGCAAGCGTCTTCTGCTGCACCTGCTTGTGGTTCAGGGAGCAAATAGCAACGTTCAATCTGTGGCCATGGTGCTGCTACGCAACAGAGACTACAATGATCCTCGGGTCCTCACTGTGAAGCCAGTAGCCCCAGAGTTCAACCTCACTGGTCAGTTCTGCTGTTATTGGGTTATTTAACAAGTTATTTGTGATACATCTGTCAGCCATTTGGGAAAGTAACAAAAATGATCCACTCTCTTATTTATCAAGTTGCCATTTTGGATCAGTCTGCAGAAGCAAGTCCTACAGAAGAATGATCTATGTTATTGAAAGTTACCATGTTTTATCATATTGAACTTTCCACTGAAATTAACGTCAGTTGAAATCCTGAATGAAAACATCATCAGTACCAGGCAATATTGTAAATAGTGCTAGAATATACACTCACTTTGTCAGATATGCCTTGCTGGTCCCTTACTGGACTCAGCTTTACTCTTATCTTGAACCAGTTCGACCCATCTCTTCTGATCTCTGTCACAAACAGGGCAGTGTCTCTATCAGAACAGCTGCTCCCTGGATATTTTCTCTTGTTCGTACCATTCTCTATAAGTTTTAGACATAACGGTGGGAAAATTCCAGCAGATCAGCGTGTCTGACATACTTTCCTCAAATTACTTTCTACTCAGCAGACTTCAGCAGATTGTATTTACCCTGTCTACTCAGCTAAATGCATTGAGTGCATACGATTGACTGTTGAGACTTTTGCATTTATTGGCAATTGAAAAGGTTTGACCCAATCAAGTGTCAGAGGATAGGGGTGTTATATTATAATGAAGAAGTGAGTATACCATACATTTGAATGTGCATCTCTGTCTGTGCAGGATTGCAAGATTTGTTACCAGACTGTCAGCCATCACCTATGACAGACTCTGGCCTCAGCTCCAGCTCCACATCTTCCAGCTTAAGTCTCGGGGCGGGGGGAAGTGCTCTGTCCCACCTCTCCCCCTCCCTTCTCAGTGAGGTTGATGTCAGTGCTGAACAAGACGAGAAGGCCAAAACTCTGATTGAGTTCATTACTTCAAGGTTTGTCAGCTTTGTTGAATTCAAATGAGGGTTTAACTTTCCATTTAATCAAGACTCATAACCTGTAAAATGGCTACTACTAACATTGAGATGTCATATTTCTCATACTCTTCAATTACTTTATTTGCTTTCATGCTTCGAGCAGTGTCTGAAAGGACTGGGTATTTTTACTTTGCATGGGTTTGATTTTTGTGTTGGTGTCATTTACTTTTTTTCTTCTTTTTCTTTCTCTCTTTTTTCTTTTACCTGGTGCGATAGCGTAACATACTTCTGTTCCTGTTACAGATCACACTTCCTGATTTGTGTTTGTCCCTGTCTTTGCAGGAAGAAGGGCCCACTGTGGAACCATGAGGATGTATCGCCCAAGAACCCCAACATTAAGAGCGCTGACCAGCTGAGTGTTTTTGTCCGACATGTCGTAACGGTCTTCAAACATTCCCAGCCAGGTCTGGTTGGATCACGACAGATCAGTTCTTTTCATTTCAACATGGGTCACCGGAAGAATGTTGAAACCCATTTTCATGCATTTGTGCTTGTGTGTCTGTGTAGGTTTCCAGCTGGAGTCACTGCTAAGTGAAGTAGCTCTGCAAACCGCCTTGTCTTGTCCTTCTCGCCACTATGCCGGACGCTCATTCCAGATTTTCAGGGCACTCAAACAACCTCTGACTCCTGCAACACTGTCTGACATTCTGTCTCGTCTGGTAGAGACAGTAGGAGACCCAGGAGAGGAGGCTCAGGTCAGAACAATACAAAGTTGCATTGCTCTGTTTTTCTGCCAGCAAATCTCAGAGTAAATGTCAGTATTTTGAGATACTCCTGCCCACATATTCTGGTCCCTGGGTCTACAGATTATCTTTTTCCACAGGCCAAATCTGTATACAAGATGAAGTAAAACTTAACATTAAAATTACCAGATCAATAAAAAACTTGCATTCTTAATGTTCCTAACAGTCACCAAGGATCTGTATATCTATGTTATGGCTTTATATGAGCTATCACAGTAAATTTTATCATATTCTAATCGTGAAAGTATATTTTTGAATCCTCACTAGTATTACCTTTAACTGGGGGGCACGTGTAAATTTGACGATATTGCTTTTAATTTGAGTAATGTCAGACCTTGGGGGAAAAAAACCTTACACTTTCTTCACAATGGTCTTTAAAACATGTTCCTGTAAATTTGATTTGACTCATCTGCTGAGGTTTTTAAACTATACAAAACAAACGCTTGACTTTCGTTGTCACCAGAAAAATTGTGTTTATTCATTTTACTGCACGTAGATTACTGTAAATCAATTGCAGGTGAAATATTTATTTGCGTCATAACCACTCATTTTAACAGAAATCACAAATATTTATATTGTTCATAACTAATGAGTTCTCCCTTTGTTCCCCATGAAAAGCTGACTGTGATTTTGTTTCAGGGCTTTGTCATTGAACTTCTCCTGACACTGGAGTCAGGCATCGACACTCTCGCAGACACAGTCAAAAACTATGACCTCCTCACTGCCTTAGCACAGTAAGTTCCCTTTTTGATAACCCCACCAAAGGTTTTACCATGTTTGACTTTACATCTCACTCAGTGATTTTTATGATTATATTTTTTTACATTTCAGAACCTCTCCCCGTGATCACTTGCTGGGTCCTAAGTTTGCAGCCAACAGGAAAAGCACAGGCCAGCTGAACCTAAACACTGGTGGCCTGTTCCATTACGTCCACACTCGCAGTAACTCTTTGAGGGCGAGTCTGGTGGGTGAACGTAAAGGTGACAGGCGCAGGAGTAACACCCTGGATGTAGCAGATCGACTTGGCGGCAGCCATGGAAACCTGGCACGCACCAGGAGCTTATCATCACTGGGTGGAGGAGGGGGTCCAGGGGGAGAAGCCATCCCCCCTGTGGACCCCTCCAACCTGATGGCCACCGTCTTTTGGATCGCCGCCTCACTACTCGAGTCGGACTATGAGTTCGAGTACCTCCTGGCCCTACGGCTGCTGAACAAGCTGCTGGGTCAGCTGCCTCTGGATCGCCCGGACAGCCGTGAACGTCTGGAGAAGGTTCAGGCAAAGCTGAAATGGTACAGCTTCCCTGGTCTGCTGCAGCTCTTCCTGAAGGGCTTCACTTCTGCTTCTACTCAGGAGCTCACCATCCACCTGCTCAGCAAACTCATTAGTGTGTCCAGACACACACTGGTAGACCCTTCACAAGTGGCAGGTACGTGTGCAGTAACATGTCCACTATTGATTTTTTTTGTTTTATATCAAGTGCAGCAGGAGTGAGTTCCTTAACCAGGACTTCTTGGTTTGCTGATGGAAATATCTAAATACTTTAACATACATGGCAAAGTACAGATTTTTTGTCTCTGGTGCTTTTGGTTTGTTTCTGTTATTAGTTGTTTTACTCTGTTCCTAATCAGTTATCTGAATTTGTGTCTGCAGGTTTCCCCCTTAACATCCTGTGCCTCCTCCCACACCTCATCCAGCACTTTGACAGCCCCACTCCTTTCTGCAAGGAGACAGCTGATAAAATAGCCAAGGTCTGTGCAGATGAGAAGTCTGCAACTCTGTCCAACCTGGCCCACATGATGAGCTTGTACAGCACACACAGCTACTCCCGCGACTGCACCAACTGGATCAATGTTGTATGTCGCTACCTCCATGATGCCTTTGCTGAGATCACCTTGAACCTGGTCACTTACTTAGCTGAGGTATGCAAGAGGAAGGTCGGAGTTGCCGCGCTGTGTCAAATACGATTAGATTCAACTTGTAATTTGTCCATCTCTGTCTCTCAGTTACTGGAAAAGGGCCTTCCAAGCATGCAGCAGTCCCTGTTGCAGATCATCCACAGCCTGCTAAGTCACATTGACCTTTCAGCAGCTCCTGTCAAACAGTTCAACCTGGAGATCATGAAGATCATTGGCAAATATGTTCAGGTGAATGTTAAATAAACACAGACGACCACATATTGCTCATCAAAGGAATAGGTAAATATGGCTTTTCCACAAACTTTGTTTGGTCTGGAGATTTAGAATTTTCAATTGGTCTGAACCAATATAACTAGTCCCTTAAGAAATGTTTCTGACCAACCTACAAGGTGATCTTGATTCAGACAAAACTAAACTGTGGTAAGAGCATACTTGTAAAAGTTAGAGAATACAAAAGCTGAATTACCTAATGAAGTACAAACGTCTCTACAAACCAATCAATGGTTTAGACACAGGTGGGGATGGAAGGACACCTGTATGTATGTCTTCAGGAATTTTCAATATATAAAATCTTCGAATGTGAGCATGTTAACATGAACCTTGTGGGTAAGCACCATGGTCCAGACTTTGCTTTAAAACTGCCTTTCAAATCACTTCTCTTTCAGTTAATGTATTACAATTTCTATTTGTTAACACAAGCTAAAGTTTACATTAATCAGACACGGATGGCAAATCACGATCTGAAATTTTAGAAAAGAAGTTCAGAATTTAATGGACAATCGAACAAAAAAGGATTTTATTTTCATGTGACTTGTTTTTATTTCATAAACCACAACATTAATAGGAATAAACTGTCATTGTCAGCTGTGGATGAAACTCTCATGCCACGTTGGGGCAGTTTGCCATATGTGTTTATGGGACACAGCCTATAGTCTGATGTAAATGAATACTGAGATGGTCTTATTTATAAATAGACCCATGATATAGAGTTAGAAAGAATAACTTGGCTTTTACAGGGTCTTTGAAGCAGCCTCAGCTCTTTATGGAAGCCTTTTACCAGCCCTGAACCAGGCCACTATATGCTTCTCGCTCACAACTGCTTCTGACAGCTGTTTGAAACCATTATTGTCATTGCCTTAGGCCTTTTGTGTACTGGCTTACTGCCAGTCTTGCTTTGTGTCGAAGGTATTGTATTTGTGCGTATACAGTGTCCCATTGCATGAGCACCGTGACTTGTTAGGAGGCATTTCTTAAATTGAGATGCATGTTGACCATGTATCATTTGAAATATAAGCATTTTCAGAGTGGCAAGGAGAATTTTATTTTTTATCTATTTATTTTTTACTACTCTCGAATGTCTATTCACAGTCACACATTCTACAGAAACACCTACACAAACTGATATCTCACAATGGACTCATTATGTTTCTGTTTTTCACAGAGCCCACACTGGAGGGAGGCCCAGAACATTCTGAAGTTGGTGGTGTCTCGCTCAGCCAGCCTTGTTGTCCCTGACGACGTTCAGCGCTCATACAGCACTGAATCCTGCGGCTCTCCAGAGATCGCCTTCACACGCATTTTCAACAACTCCTCAAAGGAGCTGCCCGGCAAGACTCTCGACTTCCACTTTGACATCTCAGAGGTTAGCGTCCGCGCCAGTATCTGCAGTAACTCATTGTGAGCAGACGTACATTTCATAGTCTTTTAATGATCACTTGTTTAACTTGTCTTCATAGACGCCAATAATAGGGCATAAATACGGTGATCAGCGTACCGCAGCTGGCCGAAACGGAAAGCCGCAGGTGATTGCTGTAACCAGGAGTACATCCTCCACGTCGTCCGGGTCCAACTCCAATGGTCTGGTGCCCGTCAGCTGGAAGAGGCCTCAGCTCTCACAGGTATTTTCAAAAGCCAGTTCTAGCTCTAATCACAACATGAACTTTCACAGGGTCAAACTGTGACCCAACTCACAGTCTGACAGAGTTTCCAATATAATAAGTAAAATAATCAGTGCAACCAATTTAAATATGTTTTGTTTAATTTGATGGATTTCCATCAAGTTACAACAAGAAAATATAACGTTTTGGTACAAATGTGCTTTAAAAAAAGAAAGACCAATCAAAAGTTTTTACCATATTGAGACAGTGAATCTACTCTATATAGAGGGAATAGACAACGTCCACAAATCTTGTAAACAAGTTATCTTTATTTCACCCTGTTACATGTGATCCTTATGTTGTTTGGGTTGGAAAAAGGCAGTTAAGTGTGTATGACCAGTAAACCACTGAGACATTTATTTATTTATGTCATTGTATTTATCACTTTGTGTTGCAGAGAAGAACCAGAGAGAGGCTGATGAATGTCCTGTCTTTATGTGGCCCAGAGTCTGGCATTCCCAAAAATCCATCTGTAAGACTCCTCTCCTACTCTAAAGCCTCAGACAAGGTCTCTGTAAATTCACTGTTGATTCTGCTACTGCGTGTTTCATGTTGTTGTCCTTTCTGTGTTTGTGTGTGTGTGTGTGTGTGTGTGTGCATCTTCATTCTGAATTTTTTTATTTATTTTTTGCTCTCTGCATTATATAGACATACACACAAAAAAAAGTCTTACATTTGATGACATATTTTCTTTCTTTTCTATGCAGGTGGTGTTCTCATCTAATGAGGATCTGGACTCTGGGGACCAGCAGACCAGTCTAATACCCACAGTTGAGGAGGTGGTCAGAGAGGAGGAGGTGCAAGGAGAGGACGCGGGTAGTGAGCAGCAGTTCGGGGTCTTTAAAGACTTTGACTTCTTGGATGTGGAATTGGAAGATGCTGAGGTAAGACATTTTGCTTGACTTTTTACCCACTAACATGTCTGGTGTACAGACCTGGAAAGGTTTTAAGTAAATAAAACGCAGGTTACATTTTTGATCATGAAAAGATGCAGAAGATTCAAATCAACTTGAAACCAGTCTCCTCATGACTATACTTTACCATACTATTAAGTGCTGTAACATGTCAAGTCTTGTTTGTCCTTCTTGTGTCCCATACTACCATGTCATTTTGTAACTGCCAATAGTTCACTAACACACTTATTCCCTCTCTTCTCTTGCCACAAGGAGTTACAGGTAAGTGGGAGTGGTCTGAGAGCTTTTATGAGCTGGTGCTCTCTGCCCTGCTGTCTCAATGTGTGTGTCATCACCCAATGAAGTGTTGTAGTCGTCCTCGATTTGAAATCACTGTGACTGCAAACCTTTTAATTTCATAGGAGTAGAACACTCCGTCATTCGACACCCAGAAATGTGGTCCTCTCACCGCTGGTCTTGCATTCGTATCACAAACTGTATGTAAAAGTGGATGGCATGATGGCTCCCCAATATCTGAAAAGTATTCCTATCGCCACCAGCTGGCTGGCTGCAATGCATGTCATTATTATTTATCCTCAATATCTATTCACACAGTGTCACTGGCCCTGACACTGGTACCCTCAATGGCCTTATGTGTACTGGCAGAAATACCCTGTGACCCAGAATCCTGAATAAGCGGCTGAAGATGACATGACATTATCTATTCTCTTGGGATGATCTGGTTTGTCTATGATGTGCTAACATTTATACTTTTAATGTGTACCTTGTGACTCTGTTCTGGTCTGCTGGAGAAATGAGGTTTTTATATAGATGGAGGCATTCCTATCCAGATCATTTTAACTTCATTTTTCAATAGTGGGATGTGTGGGGATGTGTCATCACCTTTACATACAGTTTTTTTTAAGTTGTGGAATGGTTCTCATGTCTTGTGGTTTGTGTCTCACTTTTGTAAAAAAAAAAACTGCCTCCGCCGTACTTGGTGTGTGCACCATGCCTTACTTTGCTTTTGTCCCGGTTGTCCTGCAGGGGGAGAGCATGGACAACTTCAACTGGGGAGTGCGTCGCCGCTCCCTGGAGAGCATGGACAAAGGGGACACGCCATCTTTACAGGAGTGCCAGTACACGGGCAGCACGCCGAGCCTTAACCTCACAAACCACGAGGACACAGATGAATCATCTGAGGAGGAGGTACTGAGTGCTAGCCAGATTCTCACCCGCTCTGGCCTTGTAAGTGTCACTCTAATCAGGGTCCCTCCCCAAACCCACCCCACCCAACCCACCATGCTCCCCACACAGCCCGCTGGCATGGTGTGTGTGTGCGCGTATGTGTGTGTACTGAACTGGACCTGTTGCCAGTGTGGACAGAGGCTAAACGCTTGCTTCTTCGCTGGTGGTAGATGCCCTCTTCAACCCTTAGCCCCTTCCTTCCACCGATGCTAGATAAACGCTGCTGTCCTGTCTTGTTTTTGTTTACATTTTTTATTACTGGTAAGTACAGTGTTCCCAGTGTGGGAAAAACAAGGTAAATCATTGATACTTTAGATTTTAATTTTAAATGCACCGATTAATTCCATTCTACAAAACATTACTTTATGTATAAAGCACAACCATTGTTAGAATTAACAGCATTCTGTTTCTGCATTCTGCAGCTTCTCTCTAACTCTCCTTTGCTTCCTGGTGCTTTACAAGCTTGAGATCTTATGCACAGCTGCTGATAGTCATAATGACGTCATTGATATAAATGCTTCACTTCAGCCTAATGAGGCTATTTTCTTCATGTCTTCTTCTGCTTTTTTGATCTTGGTAATGCATGGTGAGAGAATGAGCTTTTGTCCCAACCATGTTTCTTGTTTTGATAATTAAATGTGCTATGACTTAGCATGCAACATCTACATGTAATTTGAAGAGAATGTTAAGTTTAATACACAAACAACAATAATATAATTGATGTTGGCATGACTGCTGTTTGCCTGATGATATATTTAAGTACTGTATCAATTGAATGGAAACTAAAAAGACTAAACATTCTATGCTAGATACAGAACCGTGGATAGTTTTGCTTTTAAGAATTACTGTAAATTTTACATGAGGAAGGAAAGATTGAGTCCAAAGGTTCATTTGTATTGACTATATAAAGAAAGATGCATTTGCCTGAAGCAATGCAATCATCAGTGCCCACATACTGTACTTCCATGCACATTTTGGCATGGTTGAATGATATATCCTCCGGAGAGCAGTACAGAGAAGAGAGTTTCTAACAACGATCACAATGATGATGAAGGATGTTGAGATAATGTACCTCATAAGAAAGAGATGAAAGAGAAACGATGTGTCGGGGCGGGGGGGAGCGTGAAAATATTTAGAAAGTCTCCTTCCCCTGCTTCAGAGCCTACATTCATCTATCTTGAACCCTTGACTACATTGCCACCTTTGTTTTTGGTGGAACTGCTTTGTTTTCATCTAGACTTGCTCAAATATGGATTGAATTAGAGCAATGAACTAAGACGATTGCCACAGAACATTTTGGAATGGAAGTCTTATATAGAAATTATGAAAACATTCTTGTAATACCTATCTTGATCAGTCTCTTCAGCGACGTAGTGACAGCTGGAGCCTTGGCTGTACTCTATTAAAGTTATCTGTCACTTCTGAGTCCCAGAAGTGAATCTAATCATTCCTCATATTTCTTCTCCAGCTCAACAGTGATTCTGCCACAGATGATACAGCGTCCAACCATGTGGACTCTCTACAGCAGTCTCAAGAATCGTCCAGCAGTGCCCTGACCGAGGAGGCCACTGTCCTTCCCTCCTTACCCTCCCTCTCCAGGCTGGATAGCCCCATGTTGGAGATGGCCCACTCAGACAGCACCAGCAGCCAGCTGCCTGAGGTGCGATCAATCGGGGGCAGCAATAAACTGTGGTGCTCGGGTGCTTTCTAGCTTTCTTCTTTTCACTTCTGTCCGGGCCTTTCTCTGCTTTCACTGCACTTCCTTGGCTTGTCTGTCACTGAGACAGAGGATCAGCAGGGAGTCACAGACGGGGTTGAAGTTCTGCTTCCTAAATTGCGCATTTCATTTGCTGCTACTTGACTCCTCCTACCAATGCTTGCTTTGTTACTCTGCTCTGGGCATGGGTGCCGAGGTGTGCTTGCCCCTTAATAGTTACAGTATGTCATGGGGCTTGCTCTTGTGATTTGGGGAGGGATGAAAATTTAAGCTCACCTCAGGTCAGCTGTTACTGCTCACCGCCAATAACACAGAAACTGACCATTCCCACTAAATCCACCATATAAAACTTGTGAAATGGACACCAGCTCCTTTATCTACGGCAGACGCATATGTGAGTATGAGTCCATTACAAGTGGTTCATTGAAACATCCTGTTTTGAACTGGTATTTGCATCCATCCTGAGGGATCCAATGATATGTGGCCAGGACTAACAGGAAAGAACACGTGTGTGTGTGTGTGTGTGTGTGTGTGTGTGTGTGTGTGTGTGTGTGTGTGTGTGTGTGTGTGTGTGTGTGTGTGTGTGTGTGTGTGTGTGTGTGTGTGTGTGTGTGTGTGTGTGTGTGTGTGTGTGTGTGTGTGTGTGCGCGCGCCTTCATTTTGACCTTCCAGTCTCTACTCGGTATGTTCTTCTCACTGTTGCTTGGGCACATGTACATGACACAAATACATCCCCACACATCTTTAAACTCTGGGGGAAAATTACATTCTGTAAAACCCCCAATACACTCATGTCGTGATAATCCACATGAGGGCATGTAGAATGAAGTGGCCACGGGAGATATATTCATGAAGCCATAGTACCAGGTCTGAACTTACCTCTGTCCACTTGTCATCAGATCTCTGAGTGGATGTTAATACCAGTTCTAAACAGGGAGGCAGTCATCCTCAAGCTGAAGTCCTTTAATTTGCTACCGTATTAACAAGTAATAGCTATTCATGTGATGAGCAGCTTTCCTCCCTATTGCTACTGACATCCATCATACTAACAATGGTGAGTATAATGTCCTGATTTAAATGCACAGTGTGGCAGAAATGAGGTCTAATTTTTACATTTAGGTAAAGTAATAATACTAGCTATATACATAGTTTATTTATATGTTGGTGGGCCTGCCCCTAAATGGCAGCTCTCTTTATGCAGAACTGATGTAACTTTCTAGGAACTCCATCTGGTCAGTGGTCTCAATGTCATTCCAAGGGCATCTCTGCCATCAGAGCCTTGGCTCTTAGTGTAATGAGCCCCAGATAAAACCATCAATACTCTTAGTCATTCCCTCCAGGATGGCTACGACCACTTCTAAAAGCTTTCTGTAATATAGCGGCTGTCTCCATGATGTACTGGCCGCCTGCCACACTCGGCGTTCCTAATGCATTCGACTTTTAAATTGGCAAGACAAAAACAAGAAAAAACAAAACAGGAACAAACCAAGGGCTCTCAATTATAACCCCTCCTCTGTGACGTCGCCCAGCACATCTTCTTAACTGTGTGTGGTTCACATCATCATGGTCACTTAACTAATAGAATTTATCAGGACTTCCCCATGTCTGAGTCAGATGCTGAAAAATCGTAGCCTCTCTTAGGGTGTGCACACCCTTGTTGACTAATGTGTGGGGAATTTGTCATGCAACAAATATGTGTAGTTACAGCTTACAGATTATAAATCATCCCACTCAGATGTGATGTGTTTGAGTATATAATTCATCCGCTACCTCTCTCCCACTGTCATTTAGCCATGATGCTACTGTTTCATTGACGTCAGGTTTTAACAGCACTTTAGTAATAAATTGATATTGGCTCATATTTATCGATGCATTTTCCTTAAATTCTCCTGAGTGGAGTTCGCGTTAAGAGTGACATAAAGAGCCGAGGGTGTCCACGTTGTAAAAAATGCTGATTCTAAAGTGCCTCTTACAGTATGTAGACTTAATTGATTATAAAGGTTAAAGAGTAAATCTGTTCTAGTTATTCTACTCTTATTTATTGGTGATCTCACCTGTCTAGTGCCTCCGTCTGATTTTGTGTTCCAGGATGCCGTTAGCATGACGGCAGCTGATGAACTGAGTAGCAGTGTGAGTGAGGACACGGGGTTTTGCAGCGCGCCCCCACTGCCCTCTGACCCAGCAGAGCTCTGTGACCTCCCAGACCCTCACGATCACCATGACTCCCTGGATGCTCAGGACCCCCAGGAGACCCAGGACCCTCAGGAAGACCTGGACCCGGCCCCCCCTCCTCCGCTGGCCATAGACACTCCACCGGGGTCCCTTTGTGATGAGGACCCCCAGACAGTCCTGCCTCTATCTTTGTCTCTGCCAATGCCACCGGAGACCAAACCAGATCCTGATCCAGACCCAGACAGCACCTGTGGCTCTGTGTGGGAGGAAGATGTGACACAAGCCCTGAAGGAGCTAGATGAACGCTGCGAGGAAGAAGAGGCTGACTTTTCTGGCATGTCTAGGTAAGAGCATCAGAAATTAAGTTTTGTCCACAACCACTCCAAAATGTAAGGTCATCTTTGAGACAGCTGTTGGGCCTGAATGCATTTTCAGTTATTTTTTAGAGAAAAAAAACATTTTTTAACAATAAATCCCTCAGCTTTGAACCAGCAGATAAGTAATGAATAATTGAATGAACACCAGGTCAGGGGTGGTCCAGCTTTTGAGACTTTGCAAATGTCACGATGGGTAATTTCCTCCTTGGCATGGATCCCATGTGGGCTGGGACTTTGAAGGAGGGCAGGGTGGGTTGGCTCCAGTCCACTTGAAAACATTTCATTTTTTCAAGGTGGGCCAATTCAAGCTGGAGGACAGTTATAAAGTCAGGGTTTCTAAACAGCCCCCAAGCATCTATAGAGGGCAACATCAGCTGTGCTGATTCTCTCTTGAGGTTTTTGCATTTTCTTTCCTGTTAGTTTTAAGGTTTGAGGGCAGAGGACATCACACTTCATTCAACCCTATGACACAGATTGTGATTTGTGAATATGGGATGTACGATTTAAGATTTGATTGATTTATAAAGGCAGAGGGAGAGATGCTGAATCCAGATACAACACTGGGTTAGATCTGTATTAGCATCCATCACTGCGCTCCCTTTCTGTTGCTGAACTGATTCACACACATGATTGATGGGCCGATGTGTGATTGGAGTGTGCTCTCAGTGATTTTCCAACAGCAGGACACTGTGGTGCTCAGTATTATTCTTTGTATAAGGATTTATGTGTGGGAGAGAGAAACACAAAAGCAGCTGGGCTGCATTCAAACACTGTGTGTTCAGAAGCCGGCTCTGTTTGGCATAAATGTGCGTATCTGTCAGGGTGTCGATGCCGAGCTTGTACACATCTCTCTGCAGTCCTGTGTGGGATGGGAGTGCGGTGCACTAGTGCTGTTAGCAGTTGCAGCTCAGTCGTGCTGCAGACGAGCGAAGAGAGTGAGGGAAAGAGAAGCGATAGTTTGGGGTGAGGATGAGGACAGAGACTGTGTCCGCTGCAGCGCTCGGCAGCGCAGGCTTTAGATATTTATATTCTGTCTGCTTCTTCAGACTGTTTGGTCCGACTGGCCTGTGAGTATCTGCTCTGAGTGTGTGTGTGTGTGTGTGTGTGTGTGTGTGTGTGTGAGAGAGAGAGAGAGCTGGAGAGAGTGTGGGAGAGGGAGAAATGTTTGCATGATGCTAAAATGCTAATAGCTCAAATGTTGTTATTGTGTCAGAGCACTGCAGTAGATTAGGGATCTCAATATGCTGCCGCAGAATCAGCAGAGATACTGCGAAGGGAGCTTGTTTACTTGCCGTCATGGCGATGAGCATGTGTGTCTGTTTACGTTTGTCCTTCAGTGGAGACTGAGGGGAGTGTTGAGCACGTTGGACAGAAGCTCATTGGCCCTGTGTGTGTTTCAGTCAAGATGAAGGCGACGCAGACTGCTTCCCAGAGATCCAGGCCTCTCCGCCCCCTTCGCCCTTCCTCTCTGCCATCCTGGCAGCATTCCAGCCTGTTGCCTATGACAATGAGGAGGATGCTTGGCGTTGCCATGTCAACCAGATGTTGTCTGACACAGATGGCTCCTCTGCTGTTTACACATTCCATGTGTTCTCGCGACTCTTTGAAGTAAGTGTACGCTACTGTGTTATTCTGGGTGTTCTTTTAGTTGATATCTGGTCTCTTTTCATTCATTCCTCCTCTTTTGTGTAATGCAGAGTATCCAGAGGAAATTTGGCTCCATCACACATTCATCTGTTCGCTTTCTTGGGGAGAGGCTCCAGCGGATGGGTAATCAGTTCCTCAGCTCTTTGGAAGTCATGACGTCTCGCTCCCAGTGTCCCACTGTGCTGCTAGATGCTGAGACGGTGAGGCTGTTCTGCATGGTTGTCAGTCATCAGATCATTGAAACAATCAAAATATATCATGCGATTATGATGTTTCTGTATTATTTTTGCAAAGCCAGTATGTTCTGCATTGTGTGTGTGTGTGTGTGTGTGTGTGTGTGTGTGTGTGTGTGTGTGCGCGTCCTGCTTTAGATATTTTTGTGTGATGTACTCTGTACGTATCAGGGTGTTGTTTGTTAATGTATGTGGTGTCCTGTCTTATTGTTGTAGCTGGTCTCTTGTGGACTTTTGGAGACTCTGAAGTTCAGTGTGCTGGAGTTGCAGGAACACCTGGACACCTACACCGCCAAGAGAGAGGCAGCAGAGCTTGTAAGTCCCCAAACATTCTTCACACTGGCTTTATCTGCTTTCCCATTCTCTTTGAATCTTCCCCCTCTGGGCATGTTGCATCTCATCCTCTTTGAAAATCACAGATTGCCACGACTGCAGATTAAGCTGCTGCGTCAGGATGTGTGTATAGGTGGGCAGGGGAAGGCGGTAAAGAACGGCCTCATGGTGGCATCTTGTCTCACGAGATGAGCTAAGGAAGCATTCCTAAACCTTTGCCTCTTTAACCATATCCCTCTGCTCCATGGAAGCGCCAAGGATGTAAAGATAAATTGCTGATGCTATACAAGATAAGCCCCCGTGAGTCTAATCAGCAGACATCAAATCAGTGTTGGGTATGAGTAGATCTAGCTGCCGTTAGTGTCTGCATCACTCGTGACATCCCCAGCTGAAGAGATAAAAATAACCCTTGGCGCTCCTAAATCAGTTATAGAGGGCTGGCCAGGAGAAGCTGTTAGGGGTGGGAGGAACAGTGGAGGGGGGAGGGGAATGAGATGAGATTGGAGAGGGTTCTGGGATGCAGGGGTGCTAATTGAATGAGACGGCAATGGTCCCCGGAGGGCGAGATTTTATCCTGTTCTCTGGAACAGGCCTTCTGTAATTTGCTAAGTACAACAATCTTATTAAATCTCCTCCTCAACCAAGCTATGTCATATTCAAACGCACATTAATGGTCGCACATCTGCAAAAGTCTGAGACCACCTCTGTATATTTAAAAGAGAGCTGTGTTTCTGTCCTTTACCTTATTTGTGTTTTTCTTTTTTATGTTTTTAATCTTTTTGTCATGTCTCTCACGTGTTCCTCTCTTCCTCCCTCTTTAGTGGCTGGAGAACTGCAGGAAAACATTCGGGGACAAAGACAGCAACCAACGAGCTAACACTCATGCACAGGTAGGAACTCACACTGGAAGATCATTATCTTTGACATTTTTGCTGATGCAACTGAAGAAGGAGTGGATTTCATAAGTTGTGTACTTCAAGCTCAGCGGAAATTTAATTGCATGTTTGTTTTTGTTTTTTTATCACACATGGTATGCACTGTATTAATCATGATCTCACTTCTGCTATGAGCGGACAATAATCAAAACCCAGACACACTAAGTAGTGATGAATTCAAATGATTGCCTAGCAGGGGTTTTATGTTTTGTCATACAACATGATTACATTTGTTTGGCTCAGATGCCACAGATAATGACATCTAATTGAATGGAGACAATTAATTTTAAAATATTTTCCACTCACACCACATGTCTTGAAGTCTTTGTATGGTTTCACACTGCACTTCCTAGATGGTGACATGTGCATAGCTTCCCCCTGTGTTTTACACACATATGATGAAATATGATGTGCTATTTGAGCCTGCATCCATAGTCCTGTTTGAGTTTGGAAACTTCAGGTTTACATGTTTAAATGTCAGAAAAATCTCCTGTGTACTTTCGCTGCCCTCCATTATGTTCTCTTGATGTAAAACAAACCCATGTTGCATGCAGCACCTGCCACTTGCCCTGGCAGACTGACGGTGGAGTCTAGGGAGTGGTTAAACGTGTTTTAGGTATTTTCTCGTTGTTTGAAGATATTCAAATATATTTGCTGCAATTTTCTACTTGCTTGCGTCCTCCATTTCCACTGCACAAGAACTTTTAACGTCACTGTCTTGCTTTATTTATATGTTAAGCGCACATTCAGAGGTCAAGCTGCCCTCACACCGCCCTCTGTTGGATCACACGGAAATTACTTCAAACAGTCAAATTGGCCTCTACGCTATATATTTACGCTATAGGCTTTAAATTCCAAACATGAACTTTTATCCCCATCTTTGAATGACTATAATGGTGCAATGTGTACGATTTTTTTGGTCACTTCAATTGGTATATTACAAAACAATAACATACCGGCATTTTTATGAATTTATAATCACCTTAATGTATACTTTTTCTCATTACCCTTAAATGAGCTATTCAATTTATAGGTGCAGGTCCTCACTACAGGGGCTGTCATGGTTTTACAGTAGCTCAGAGTGGACGTTCTAACATCTTTTGAGTTTTAATGGCAACTGAAGTCGACCATAGGTTCTCCTGCCTGCTCAGAAGTTTGAGGGTGAGGAGATGAATACGACATGCAACTTCACCACTAGATGTCACCAAACCTTACACACTGCCCCTTTAAGACTAGCATATACATGCCTGACCTGTGTAGAAGAGTGGTCACATGATATTCATTGTCACACATGTCATTATAAATGGGGATTAAAACTGATAGCAAGCCATAGTATTAGTGGATCGAGATTGTTATGTAGCACACACAGTAGTGTGGATGTGAGCGTAATCTTGAGGGCAACGTGATAAGCCTCTCTCCTTTCTCTTTCTGTAGCCTCAACTATGCCATATCTTTCTTTCTTCTCCATCACGCAGTTTCTCTGGCTAGAAAGTTTCCAGTAGTGCAGACGTGAGCTAACTTCAGTCTTTTAGTTCCAGACCTGTGTGTGAGAGCGAGATGATGAACTGCTGCTCTTTGCCCCCCTGTCAGGTCACTGTGTCTCAACTGCCATGTTACAGCTCACTAATTCTTGGTCTTTCTCCCCCTCTGTTTTATTTGTTGTTTGTGTGTCTTTCTGTGTGTGTGTGTGTGTGTGTGCGCGCGCGCGTGTGTGTGACCTGCTCACCTTTTTGCTTAGCAAATGGAAAGTCTAGCAGTAAGTGGTTCTCATATTTTAGACTCCATAATAATCACATGGACATTCAGATGAAAACACTGACCATCTCATCATCTCTCTGTACCTGTGTTGTTGACATCCACAGACTGCGCTCTGCAACATTCCCCATCCCAATCTTGTCTCTGCTTTGATCATCATGCTACAACCCCATATCACCCAATCATAATGTTCCCCTCTGTTTGTAATACATGCCTCTTTTTCTGTTGCTACATCTGGACCTGGATATTCAATCAGTCTCTCTTTTGCTGCATACTGATTCTGACTGCTGATAGATGAAGACGTGTACTCAGTGTAGAGTCAGAAGGGGGTGCTGCCTCGTTATGTCAGTGGATCAGGATGAGTGGCGCAATCCCAACATTTTAAAATCATTTTTATTTTGCATGTCTTGGTTCCACTCCCACATCTATTCAGGTTGTTTTTCTCTCATCTTCTTCTGGATTCGGCTTTTAAAGGTGGAGTCTTTGATTGGTTTCAAATGTACTTTCTACCTTTTCCGTTGAAATTCTCTTCACTTCCTGAAGGTTGTCAAAAAAAAAGGTGACATTAGAAATAAATTCTCCTATGGCACTGTCTCCTCTAGTCAGCTTCAAGCAACCGTCAGGCAGTTCACATCCATGTGATGTCAAGGTATAGCTTTCATTAGAGGGCTGACAGGAGTGGACAGCAGGGTTAAAGTGGATCCTTAAAAGTCATGAAAGGCAATGATATCATTACTTTACAGAATAAGTACTTAAATATTCTAAGTCTTCCATTCTTTGCGATTTTGGATGTACATTTTGTAAGAGGCTAAAATTCTCATTGTGCACTTTCTAAGTTTAATGATGAGTCATTTTTTGGGGTGGGGGCTGTATTTACTTGAAAAATGAACGAGTGGAAGACATTCTGAGAAATGTTTCTGGTATGTTAAATTGCACAGTTCATATCAGACAGCCGACACTGTCAAATGTATAAAATCATCGTACATTTCAGGAAAACAAAACACATTCTTCCTTCTGTACTTTTTCTGTTTGTTCCCTCCAGTTCAAATATTTTTAATATTAAATTGAATTCTGAGTAAGATTACTTTAAAAAACAAAAACAGATTTTTTTTTTTAATCATGGGGCGGGATCATGTACTGGTTGTATTTTTTTTTCTAGCTATTCCAGAAGGAGGACTCCACCTTTAAAGTATAGTTGTCACCCTCCTCTCTTGAGTTGTTCATGCTGTCAGTCACTTGCACACAGCCCCCCCCCCCACCCCGGGAGCGTTACGAGTCATGGTGACGGACACTTTGTTTCTAATTGACTAATTCTAGTGGTAGTTCTCACCTTGCTCCGTGGCTCAAACCGGACGGCGCCTCCTCACTCTACGCCATGTTAACCCTTTCATCTACTCCCATGTCTCTAACCCAGGATACCCATCCGTCTAATCATCTGGTTATCATTTTCTGTGGTGCTCAGTGGATCATGAGCCAGTGAGTGAATTGCATTTGCGTCTCTCTCTCTCTCTCGTCTCTCTGTAGGAGCTGGAGCTGTGCCGTCGGCTCTATAAGCTGCACTTCCAGCTGCTGCTGCTCTTCCAGGCCTACTGTAAGCTCATCAGCAGGGTGGACACCATCAAGAGAGAGGCAGAGGTGAGAGACGAAATGAGCTGGGGTTCGGGAGTTTGGTCCTTCTGAAGCGCATGTGTCAAGCTTGTGAGCCAATTGTGGCCCGTTGGAACTTAAAGACATATGATGATCTAAAAATAAAAGTCTAAAGCACACATTACCCATGAACTCTAGTGAATTACACCTGCCAAACTAACATGTATGGAAATGCATATACAATATTTGTCACTTCAATAAATAATAGATTCGTCAATAATAATCAAATATTTTGAAACATGTTAAGGTGGTAATCACATTGAGTCCCACAATTAAAACCGGCCCCTTGAGAGCAACCATGATGCTGATGTGGCCCATAGTGAAAATGAGTTTGACAGCCCTGTTCTAAAGCAACAAGACAGGAAGAGGTTATCTTTCTCATCTCTGTTGTCATAGGAACTAAGAACAGACAAATTGCATTACTCCGCATAAGGGATATAAAAGCCCTATTTTCCTGTTTACTCATTTTCCTCTACAGTCAGTTTGATGTTCGTTTCCTTATTTTAAACAAATCTCTGCTTAGTCTTAAGTCTGAAATGTAATTATGGATTTTTCCCCCCAATATGTCTTATATGATAAATCACAAGGTTTTAAATGTTTACATCTCGCGTATGTTGGTGCTTCCTCCTGTACGTTAGATTAAACCAATATGAGGCAGCACCTGATCCTTACAGGAGGGTTTTTTTTAGGGCAGGGCATTAATAGGTTATATGTTGTAGCACTTCCTCTATTGCAGATATGTACATGTATTAAACGTACAAACAAGTCCTACGTGGAAATAATAACTGGATTGTAATAATGGATTCCTCCTGTCTAAGTAATGCAACAGTGAATTTAACATTTCATTGGTGATTTTTCATCTCCGCTACTTCGAGTTATCTTCAGTTATGATGATCAACGTAAAATGTAAATGTTGAAAAGATTTTGAATGTAACATGTAGAAATCCTGTTTAAAAACATGAATTGTCTTAATATGAATAGACATATTGTAAATTACAGTTCAGATGTTGGTTGAACGTCGTCTCTTAACCACAGGTCCCAGAATAATCTGCTGAATCGGTTCTGCAGCTGATCTCTGGCTGTGGCGCGTCTCGATGGAGCTTAGATTCAATTAAAGAACTTAATGAAATAACTCCCTCTTATGGACTGATGGCTTCAGCTCCACCAATCGATATTTACACCGGCTTTGTATCTGCCTACTTCCTGCATAGATTGCCCATGTGCTTGCACTGCCAAGATAACATGTCTTGTTCTCCTCAGGTGACTAACATGTCTGAGGAGCTCACCATCCTGGAGAGCTGCTTGAAGGAGGCGGAGACGAGACACGACAATCAGGAGGACGTGTGCATGTCAGACACGGCTCAGGCCGACACGGAGACGGCCATCCAGTCACTGATAGAAACTCTAAGAACCAGAGACTTCTCGTCCGCGCTCTCACAGGTCAAAATCTTTAGGTAAGGCACAATTATTCACTAATGAAGACGTGACTCCGACAGAAGTCGATAAAACCGTTTCCAAAGTCACGGTGCCACGATGTATCTGTTCCACAGAGTGATTTTGTGATTTTGCTGTTTTTTTCCTTGGCTCTGAAAACGTTTGTTGTTTTCACATTCTTCACAGTCGACAATCCACTGTGAAGAATGTATCATTGGAATAATCATTAGTGTCACCTGTTTTCAGACATAAAACATTTGCACGCGAACATAAGAGGCATAGTTTCACAATGGTTACGTGAAGATGACCGTTAGTCAGGCCTCAGGTGGCGGAGGTGCTTTACAGAGTGACGTAGTTCCACGGAAAACAGAAATAGTTCAAGTGAAAGGTTTTGTATAAGCTCTTCAAAGTGCCGAGTTGCCGTGAGTGCGCGTGCATGTTCTCAACGTCTCACCCTCCCTCTTCCATCCTCAGGTCAATGTGGCCCAACGACATCTTTGGCAACGAGACAGATAATGCAATCCAGACCCTCCTGCACATCTACTTCCGTCACCAGACACTGGGTCAGACCGGCTGCCTGGCGGTGGTGGGCCCCAGCAGGGACCTGTCTCAGGCCAGCACCCGCCTCATGGAGCTCAACCTGCAGATCCGTGAGGCTCTGAGTCAGGCTCAGGCCTGTCAGCCCCATACCACCATGCTTAGCACCGGACTGTGATTGTGTGGTACCGCGGACTGGACCAGGACCCCCCCCCTCGCCCTCCCCTTCCCCCCTTACCTTCTAACCTCAGCTGTAGAGAGTGCAGAGAGTTGAGGGGCTTTTCAGGAGGAGAAAGATGAGAGAGAGAGAGACTCCACCTTTAAAGGGCTAAAGGATGTGTGGGAATAACTGTGACTCTTAATATATATTATTACATGTATGAATGCTCGAAGCTAATATCTTTTTCCGAGACTAAGCCAACTAGCAAAATTCAGTTGCAATAAGTCATGAGATGATGTGCCTGGGAGAGAATCAGAGAGGACACAGTAGGATAAAGAATCTCTTTTTCTGTTTTACCTTGATTTTCTTTTCCTTGTGCTTTGCCGGATCCGACACGATGAGCATATCGTCAGCAGCCGCTCGCCTCTTTGGGGGCGACGCCGCTGGCATCATGGTGTTTGTCAGCATGTAAGACCTACGTCTAAGAATGACACACCGTCGAGATTCATGAGCAAAAGCAGAAAAACCTTGTTTAAAAGACAAAAACAAAAAAAAAGTTTTCCAAAAGCATGCTTGAAAGAGAAAAGCACTGCAAGAATTATTTTTTTGAGAAATGTATTTTTTATTAGAGCTAACATCCTAGGTTGTAAATGTTAGGGTATTTAACATGTAATTGTAACCCTGTGGGAGCCGTTTGCCTTCAGGGAGTGTAAAAAGAGAAATCTATATCTGTTTATTGATCTGCTTTGGGAGGAGAGTCCCCTTCAACAGGTCATCACGCAAAACTCACTCTTAAACCAAATAAGTAGCTGCCTTTAGAGACTCTTTGACTGTGTGATTATATATTGGATATTCTGGTATACGCTCACACACACAATGCATATACTTGCACACAGGTGCAGACTGGCTACAACTCATTATGGAAACATAACTTATTTTACTCTGTATATATTTTAGAAAATGTATAGTGTAAAACCAGTATTTTTTCCCTTGTACTTTTGTGTAATGCACTGTCCATCCGAGTAGGATGTCTGTATAAAGCTAACGTGATGAGAGAGAAAAGCCACGACCAGATTCCAGTCATTCATGATCCGCTCCGCCTTTTTGTCGCCCACCCACGCAAACATCGAAATTTCCACAATGCTGCACTGCTCGGTGTCGGTGGTCTGCGGAAAGCGGGTGGGGCCTCGTTTGGGAGACAGGGCACCTTTCCGCCCCATGGCGATAATGAAGTGGTGGGGGGGGGGGGGGGGGTAATGAGGGGGGGGGGGGGGGGGGGGTGACATGGGAGATCTAACATAGCCTTCATCCCGTTTGACTTCAGCGACCCAGCTCCTCATATGCATTCCTTCCCTTGTGATCTGCTCACACAACGCCCCCCCTCCTGCTTAATTCCTCACAGAGGAACGCTTGTATCTGTCCAATGTAAGTGAATCATAAACAGAGCCACCCCCCCACCCCCCATGTTCTGATCTCCAGCCATCACTGAAGCTGTGCTACGCTTTCAGGAATGGCTTCTCTTCTTTTTGCTGCTGCTGCAGGAAACGAAGCGTCAGCCGAAGGCTTTGTGGAAATCTCATCATGGCACATTGTAACCATCACTGTACTCATTCCTCAGAGCTTTGTTTCCTCCTCCCTGCTTGTCTGGTACATTTGAATGCTGTTCTTAATTATTTAATGATATATTATTTACCTGGAAGATGTTTTAATGTAGAGGTGCATTATACTTTTTTTCCCCTCTTGTTCACTCACATACCAGCCTTCTCTCTGGATGAATAAAAACCTAATCATACAGTACGAGCTTGGTCATAAGTTCTTTGCATTGTTAATTGTTTAGTTCAGTTCCTGCTAGCAGAAATTATTTCAATTTAATGTCTTAATCGTCTCACTGTCCTTTTCATATGCAAGTTTCCTGTTAAATAAAGTAGCTCAGAGTGGATGCACTTTACATCTTTTGAGCTTTAGTCACGACTTTAAACCTCAGAAGGATGTGATGGATACAACTTAACGTCTAGATCTCACCCAATCTTACACCGGCACCTTTAATGGATCAGCATTTCTTCTCAAGTGAAGCTCAGTGTTGGTCAGGGGGCGACTGTTGACCAACCCCCTCATCTGGTATAACATGAGCTTTATGTCCAATTCTAGTGTTTCATTGAACGAGAGCTCAGTGATCACACAGCTTCAGTACAGAGTGCATGGTTGCCATTTATTACATTGAAACGCGTGTTCTTACCATCGATTTCGTCAACAAAACAAGTATGAAATAAAGTATAGAAACGTGTTTTTCACTCTAGATGCCATCGGCGCATCTGTGAATTGGTCGTCCCCCACACACACACAGTAGTGTGTTGTGATGTATCATAGGCAGCGTTCATGCGAGCCGCTTTGTCAGATGATGTACTTGAAGCTGAACGTGCTGTCACAGGAGAGACGCTTCCCTTTGCATCTGCCGCACAGGTCCTGTCTGTGGGGCCGCTTGGGGTCAACGTGGCGTTGCGTTATCGCACAGCAGCAACGAGCTTTGTTGCAGGTCTGGGGGGGGGAGTAAAAGAGACGGAGGGTTGGTGTTTAAGGTCGAGGTGTTTTACATTTACAGGGAGGAGGGGGAGAGCTTACGTGACATGTGATGTCCTCCACTCGGTATGGGTTGAACTCCTTTTGGCATTTCCGACAGTACTGTTTGAAGTAAACCTGAAACACACAGGGGTTATCTTTGAAACATGACGTCATCACAGGCTCAACTCAGATGATCTGGAAACTAAATATGATGGCTCCGTGTTGGATAGGTTTTTCAGCTGTACACCCAAGGTATTGATCAGGCGGTAGCTTTTAGAGTTTTCAGCGCTCACCTTGTTGGTGCCCTGCACACACCACACGTAGGCGCTCTCCCATCGCAGGTTACACGCTCTGCAGTGATAATATCCGTACTTCTGTTCCAGGAACTGGCGAGTGGACACAAGATCAGTGGTTTGTTGACTTGTAACTTTTTTTGTTTTGTTAGAGTGTTTTGGCACATGGGAATCATCATTGTATTCATTTTTGACATATTGAAGGAGGCGATAGTCACTCGTGCATGTTTTGAATCCACCTCCGTCACTTCATGAGCCATTTTCAGCTCTGTTCTGGAAAGTACTTGCTCCAATTGTACCAAGTTTTGTTCGTATTACTGGGACTTGATTTTAAAGTCTTTCATCTTCCCGTTACAAACGTGTTTTCCAAAGTCTGCGTTAGTGAGGATGATGGACTAAAACAGGGTCAGGGCTCATGTTGGACCTTTTCTCAGCCTCCAATATGATAAGTTGTATTTCACCGTCTGTCTGTTGAAGCTGAATAAATTAATATACACTTATGCTCAAGAAAACCTCAGAGATGTGACAAACTAGGTTACACATTAAAATAAAATCTTCCAGGTTCCCTTTCATCCGTTCTTATGATTATTTCAATCAACAGTCATTGATTTTTTATTTTTTTATTTTTTTTTAATCAACTTGGAGGAACTTGTTTCAAAATAAGGTAAATAGTTCATATGTCAGTTAATCGTCAGGGTGACCCGTTGAATTCTCTTCACTCACCTGAAACCGCACCCTCGCTTTGACCTTTGACCCCTCGGCAGCTGATTGTTGCTCCTCACTCTTCTTCTGCTGCTGCTCGGGGACTTCACCCTGCTTCCCGCCCTCCGACTCCCGGCTCACGTCGACCTTCGCCCCCTCACCTTCCCCCGCCGGCTCGCCGGGCGGTTCCCGGGGCTCGGCCTTCACCTCCCCGCAGGATGAGGCCTCCTGGTCGTTGTTGTTGTTGTCGTCCACCAGGAAGGAGGTAACACTCCTGAAAGCGATTGGCGAGTACACCGCCAGGGTGCGGGGGTACCGGACACCGCCCGCCTTGGGGCTGCCGCCACTGGCGGGCTCGGCCCCCGACTCCCGCTCGCTCTTCCGCCGGAAGTCCCGTTTCATGGAGAGGAGCGTCCGCGGGCCAATGGAGCACTGCACCGAGGCGTCCCTCCGCGGGTTCACCTGCACCGACACATCCTTGGTGTTGGCCTTCCGGAGCCTCGGGGTGAGTTTGGGGTTGATCTGGGATAAGATGGACCGGAGGTGGGCGCGCTGCTGGTTGTTGAAGCCGTCAGAGGCGTCGCTGTAGTGGCACGGATAAGACTTCCTCCATCCCGCCGCTTTCAGCCGCGAGGACCTGGGCCGATAGGACGAGTACAAGTAGCTGTCCGCCGCTTCTTCACCGTAAGTCGCCATTTTGTTCAACCAACCCTAACGTCCAGCTGCCGCAATTTAAGTGCAATGACTCCGGCGACCCAACTTCCATCAGGTCTGATGGCGAACACGTGTGCGGCAGGTGGAGACGTCAGGTGAGGCGGCTGCAGCTCCTCCTACCGGTGGGCGGCGGAACAAGGTAAGGTTAGTTTTGATTGCTGGATTGCTTGATTGGGTGATTGGTTGAATGATTGTTTTGTTTTTTTGGGTCAGTGGGTGTTTGGTTGGTTGCTGGCTGTTTGTGTCTTGTTTGGTTGGACTGATACAGTTGTTTAGTTGCTTGGTTGGTTGGTTTTGTTTATTAGGAGTTTGTTTAGCAGGTTGGCAGGTGTTTGGTTGTACTTACGACTTACTGTCGTTTGTCGTTGGTTTGGTTGGTTGCAGATCTGCCTTAATACTGTTGTTGTTTGCCACCTAGAGACCAAGCGCGATAAAAGTGTCACCGTTTTGTTGTCACTACCTGTTGTAAATATCTATGTGTTTATGGTCAGTAAACATACGAATCTGGTCGTGCTGTATAGATGTGATTTATTCCGAAAATAGTTTGTTTGTTGTTGTTGTTGTCAGCGTGGAGCAACTTCGATTTTCCTGTTTGTTTATGAACAATTTCATTTCAGAACTTTCACCGAAGCGCATGTTTGACGCACAGAGGTGAAGTAAATGACATGAACTCAAAGGAATTCCTGAGGTCCTGAAACCAGGTTTCGATGATTGTTTGCATTTCGATAACTAAAGGTCGTTAAAGGTGCAGTGTGTACGATTTTTTTCTCACTTCTATCGGTAGGAAAATAATTACAAAACAACTGCATACTGACATTTTTATGAATTCATAATCACCTCAATGTATACAGATTTCCCAATGCCCTTTAATAAGCTATTTAACGAACACTCATGTTTACCTTGCACATTCTTTTCTTGTCTTCTGAATACACATATTCGTCCTGTGTGCACTTTGCTATGTTTATGTTATTGTGAGCTGCAATAACATGTGAATTTACACCACTGTGGGACCATATCTATTCTATCTATTCCCCTCTCTGCGGGGGCTGCCATATTTTTACAGTAGCTCATAGAAAACATCTTTAACAGCAACCGAGGGTTACCACGGGTTTCTGTGGCACACACTGTACCTTTAAACACTGTTGGTCATGCATAATGATGGAAGTACACCGTTTATAACCATGATCACAGCACCCCCAGACCTCCTGTGTGGAAGTGGTTTCGCGTGAGTAAGTTACTCGAGTGTTAGTTCTCTGTACACTCTTTATTTACTGATATACACAAGGAGTTTATATTGTATATGTTGTCACCTGTTGACACTAAACCTGCACATGTACCATGGTTCTGATTGATTCAAGAGGTCATTTTAGCCCCTCCAATTCAACACACACACACACACACACACACACACACTTGCATTGATACTGTGATAATGTCATTCTCACTTCACAGATAACATGTTGTAGGTGTTTTAGTCTGACATGTCGAAGCTGAATGATGGAAGCTCATAACATAAAGCAGCTTATCCTCAGCAGTCACTTCAGAATTCCCAGCAGTCTCTTGTTTCTCGTTTCTCGACGAACGACAGCGATGAATCCATCTGCGCGTCTCACCTTTGGCGAGGTGAGAGTAAATCAAACGGGGGTTGGATCGGGAGGACAGGGGTCCAGCGTGATGGTGTTGGGGTCACTCACTGTCACTGCGCCATACGACGAGTCAAAGTCCTCGTCATCGTGGAACCTCTGATACGTTATGTCCGTGTCCTCGCCGTCTTTCGCGGGATCGGCTTTGCGCAGGACCTCCTTCCTGTACATCTTGTAGGCCAGGATGAAGATGCCGGCCTCGGCCGCCTGGAACAGGGCGTAGAGCAGGGGGAACATGTACATCCCTCCCATCAGCTGCGGGGGGAAGGCCAGCTTCAGGATGGCCGTGCACAGCTGCACGTTCTGGCAGCCGGTCTCCAGGGAGACGGAGCGGCGGCAGTTGGGCGGGAGGTCGAAGAGCACGGCCAGGCCGTAGCCCGCGGCATAGCCGCACATGGGCATGAGGATGGCCACCACGTAGACAGAGAGCGGGATGGTGGACAGCAGGTCCGGGCCCAGCATCGCTCCGGTCAGGATGAAGAGCAGTATGAGGGTGATGAGCAGGGACCACAGGGACGCCTGGAGAGACAGGGAGTTGGGTAGACAAAGGTGATTTTCTCCATGCTACTTTGGTTTCCCCCAATTTGTAATGTTTTAAAGTTCTTTTTTATTTTTATTTAATTATTACCATTGTTTTACTGTCTGAAATTTGCAAATTTTTTTGCTATTCAAACAGTTTCAATGAAACTTAGTGAGGTGTTGGAAACTTGGGTAAGGATTAAGTACTTGTCACATTTCTGGAGAAGAACTCAGCAAACATGTGGATCTTTGTTTGTTTGATTTTTTTCCCTACTTTTCTCCACATTATTTAAAGGTGCAGTGTGTAGAAGTTCACTCATTTCTTCTATCTATTGAAATAGAATTTCCAAACAATCATACAGACATGTTTGCGAATGTTAAATTACCACAATGCATGAATTGCTTTTTACATAACCCTAAAATGAGCCCTTTAATGTATATTTTCACCAGGAGTGGGTCCAGCCAGTGGGGGCCGCCATGTTTTTACAATAGCCCAGAGTGGATGTACTAAACATCTGAGAACACCATAGGTTCTCCTGCCTGCTCGAATGGGAAGGGTTAGGTGATGGATACAATATGCAACTTCACCAGCAGATGTAACCAAATCCTACACACTGTACCTTTAACAGGACAATTACAGTTTGTTTGTTATTTAGTCAGACATGTAACCATCAACTTACGTTGATCACAACAAAATGATTCCTCTTGTTCTTCCTGTTAAAGTACATTTGTGGAATATTTTACTTCATCTCTAAATCAGTGATCACAATATAAAAGTCATGAGTCGTCACGACTTTGTTTGCATAACACATGAAATTCAAACTGACTTGAAAAGGAGGTGATGCTTTAAAGGCAGGGCTGGACCGTACTGATGAGATCCTCCATCGTGACGTGCATGGCTTCTCTCAGATGCGGGAGGGAGGAGCCTGATCCTGATGCTGACACACAATGATGTCACTGCTCCTGCTCTCAGCTTCTCCCTCTGCGTGCGTCACCCGCAGAATTTACGCACTGCGCTTTACTTAGGTGATTGTTAAAGGACTCGGGACAGTCTGTCGCTGGGGTGGGCCGGGGGGCCACATGAGAAACCCGGATTGTTGCAGGGGGCCCAAACAAACTTATATAATTGTATACATCATAATAAGGGAGACCATCTTATTAGGAAACTTCCATCAGATGTGTTTATTTGGTGTTACTCTGCAGGTCTGAGTTTTTATGATCACAAAAATGTGATTCAGAAATAGCTGATCCACTCAGGGTTGTTGGTAACAGTCAACAAGTATTGTTATTTTCTGCTCTCATGTGAAGTATGTGACTCACATGCACACAGAAACATTTAAAAATGAACTTAGAATTTAGAATGCAGGATATTTTGGGGGAAAAACCAATATTTTTTTTCATACAGAACTAATCCTTCTCAACCTTCTTTAAAGGTGCAGTGTGTAAGATTTGGTGACATCTAGAAGGGAAGTTGCATGTTGTATCCATCACCTCACCCTCACCTTTCTGAGCATGCAGGAGACGTTATGGTAGACTTCTGATGTCATTAAAACTCAAAAGATGTTCAGTACGTCCATTTTTACTACTGTAAAAACATGGCGGCCCCCATAGAGAGGACCCGCTCCTCATGTAAATATACATCAAAGAGCTCAAGGGTAATGGAAATAAAACATTTGCACAAATTCATAAAAAAAATCAGTATGTAATTGTTTTGTAAGTGTAAGTGATAAAAATGACAGAAATTGTACACACTGCGCCTTTAAGGCATCTTGCAATCCTTTTTCTAGTTTCATGGGTTCAATGGTGCAGGTCCATCGGTCCGTGTGACACCCAGATCTCATTGAGCGAATGTAAACGCGAGTAAGACGAAGCGCTCTGCAATTACCTTTAGAACGATGTCAGCCACGCGCGTGTAGCGGTACCTCAGCATGACCCCCAGCCCGATGGGGATGAGGGTGCTGCAGAGGGTGAGGATGATGGCACCGAAGGGCATGAGGTTGACCACAGGCGTGTTGATCCACGCGCGGCTGTAGATCCACAGACACAGAGGCATCAGCACCAGCGCCAGCAGCGTGGACGAGATGGTCATGATGATGCTGAGGAGCAGAGAGGCGGCAAAGTTATGTTATCATCATCATCATCATCATCATCATCATCAGGACAGTCATACTCAGTGGGCACTTGGGCTTAGAACTGGTGGGTCGCCGGGTCAGGTGGAGAGTGTGGACTGGTGGCTGGAGAGGTGCCAGCTCCTCCTCCTGAGCGCTGCCGAGGAGCCCTTCAGCAAGGCACCGAGCCCCCAACTGCTCAGGGTGCCCCTCGCTCCGACATCTCTCCTTTGCTGTGTATATAGGTTTGATGTGTCTCAGACGATAATAATACAGAGTGAGGACTGCCATTTCCCCATTGTGGGACGGTTGTTACTCCTTAACCTTAAAGGTGCAGTGTGTACGATTTGGTGACATCAAGAGGTGAAGTCGCATGTTGTATCCATCACCTCACCCTCACCCTTCTGATCCTGCAGGAGAACTATGGTGGGCTTTAGTTATCATTAAAACTCAAATGATGTTTAGTACGTCCACTTTTACTACAGTCAAAACCCACTCCTCCTGTAAATATACAGTAATGGGCTCATTTTAGGGAAAGGGATGACAAAAAAAACATTCAAGCGATGATAAATTCACGAAAATGTCAGTATGTAATTGTTTTGTAATGTTTTTAGAAGTGACAAAAACGACCAAATCTCGCGCACTGCACCTTTAATCTTAATTAAAAGCGGGCGTGTCGCCGGATCCATGCGTCATGGTGACCCCAGTTCCCACTGGATCAGGGCGCGTACCTGAGGTTCATCTCCCCGTGCACCAGCAGAGACATGATGTTGGACAGATTTCCTCCCGGACAGCAGCCGCACAGCAGCACAGCCATGGCCGCCACGTCGTCCAGGGAGAAGGCAAGGGCCAGCAGGAAGGCTACCAGGGGCATGATGACGAACTGGCACACCAGCGCCAGCAGCACCCCGATGGGTCGGCGGATGTGTTCCCCCAGCTGGCTCACGTCCACCGTGCAGCCCAGCCCCAGCATGGTGAAGCACAGCACCAGCCCCACGAACACGTTGATGCCGTGGCTGAGTGGGGAATCCCAGAAAGCGGGCATCAGGTGGGGGGAGTCCGTGTGTGGAGCGGCCATGAAGTCCGCTCCCACCGCGGCTGACACTGACCCCAGCGCGCCGCCTCCAGCTAACACGGCGCCGCCGGCTACTGATCCTCCGGATCCAGCCGCGGCTCCGTCCTCGGAGAAATCCACGAGTCTAGTCAAAGTACCCGGCACCAGCGAGTCCGTCACACCGGCTCTGTGCGCGTCTCCGCCAAACAGGCTCGACTGGTCCATGGCGCAGGGACAGCGGATGGTCGGTGCGCGCTGGAGCCCGTGCGTAAAAGTGATTCCCTCAGAGAAGTGCAGAGGATCCAGGGGTCAGAGGATGTGATGGTGCCATCATGACATTGTCTGTCTTAAAGTGACTCACTGACTCACACTGGTGCCACGGATTGGTCCCACCACACGCGCACACACGTGGAGGGGGAGTGTGCGTGCGCACGATCGGCAGGCGCAGCCACGATGGAGCGATCCGTCATTCAACATCCAGGCTGCTCTTTTTCATTCCGAACAGCGCCCTGCAGGAGGAGGAGGGGGCTCTGCAACATATCAATCCAATTATTGTAAATATAGACACTTGTCCATTTTGAAAATGATGCACTGCCCATCAGAGGCTGATCTGTAACTCCAGTTCCCCTCAGAGATCCTGCAGACACTTACACATCTTTGATTTAACTGTGTGGCTGGTGACACATATTTGTGCATATGAGATTAGTGCACATAGATATAATTTGTACATGTACAGAAATATAAGGCTGTTGACAAAAAAGTGTGTTTATGTCCAGGTTTCTGTGCAAACACTTGGTGAGTTCAAAGTTTTGCGGCTGTGGAAATATTTTTGCTCTTTTGTAAAAGTGCATTTCACACAGTGGACACATTTTGTCTGTGTTTACACACAAACAAAAGCTGACTCACAACCATGGCACAAAGAAAGATTTGATCCCATATTTTATTTTTATTTCATTTCATTTCTTTATTTCATTTCTTTGTTCATTTTATTTCATTTCTTTCTCTGGCAGAAATACCCCCTCACCCAGAACACTGGATAAGTGGTGGAAAATGACATGACTATTTTAATGTATGTTTTATTTATTTAGTTAAAGATGCAGTTTTTTTGTCACTTCTATTGGTTGAAAAACAATTACAAAACAGTTAATTACCAACATTTTAATGTATTTATAATCACCTAAATGTACATATTTTACCCCATTACCCTTACATAAACTATTTAATGTATATTTACACAGGAGGGGGCTGCCATCTTTTGAGTTCTAACATCAACTGAGGGCCACCATTGGTTTTCCTATGTTGGGAAGAGTAAGGTTGAGGTGATGGATGTGACATGTAACTTCACCACTAGATGTCACCAAATCTTACATACTGCACCTTTCATTAAAATGCATTCATTTATTCACGTGTGCATTGATTATTTATCCATTCATTTATTTTTTTACCAATATTGACAGAGTTTTCGTTGCGCTGGTCGATCTCAGTAGCTTTGTGCAGAGCTGGACTCAATGGTGATCAGTGACAAACCGGTGTGCGTTTTCCTTTATGCTGCAGGGTGAGGATCTGGAAGAGGTGCATAATGGGAAATGAGTCTGTGGTGAAGAACGCAGTGAGCTGTAGCCTGCAGGAGTGAAAACTGTGCTCATCTTTATACTTGTGCAGCAAAGGATGAAAATCTGACCCCTCGGTGCTTTTGTTGGCCGAGCTGTTTGTTCCATGAAGTGAATGCACCCTGTGCGAGTCCTCATGTCAGACACCCTCCAGCCGCTCTGTGTGGATTATGTGCACTTCACATAGGACCAGTCTGACCAGTCTGACCATGACTGTGTGTCAACCTGACAGAAGAGACTGGGTTAGAACCATAGAACCATGCTCTGGGTTTTTTTCACAGCTGCTGAAGTTAAAAAGAGAGAAAAAGACAAATTGGTGGAGATGCTGTCTGAGATCTTAAAGGTGCATTGTGTAAGATTTGGTGACATCTAGGGCTGAAGTCCTCCTAGACGCTCCTCTCTTCTACATGTTCTCTTCGCTGTGGGATGTTTCTGAGCGAGTACATTTCACAAATTAAAGATACAGTGTACGTCATTTTATGACATCCAGTGGTGACATAGCATATTGCACATGAATATGCGCATCACCTCATCTAGCCCCTCTGATAGTCCTCGGCAGTCATCTTTAATTCTCTGTGGATGCTCACTTTGTCCAAACTGGGCTTCTGTAGAAACATGGTGTGGCAGCCTGGTTGTCTCCATGTTGTGAACCTGCTCCTCAACCAAATATACACCATCAATGAAACTACGATTCAAGTGGTTAGACACTCATGAAAAACTCAGTGTAATTGTTTTATTATCCAGTTTTGCCAGTGAATTTATTTTAACAACTCATGTGGACCTTTAAAGGTGCAATGTGTGCGATTTCAGTCATTTTTGTCTCTTAAAAATATTACAAAACAATTGCATACTGACATTTTCATGAATTTATGTCCTCCTATATGAATGATCTTTTCCCATTACCCTTAAATGAGCCCATTAATGTATGGTGTAATGTGTGTATACACCAGGAGCGGGTCCACCCTACGGGGGCTACCATTTTTTTTTTACAGTAGCCCAGAGTGGACGTACTCAACATCTTTTGAGTTTTAGTGACAACTGAAGTCTACCATAGGTTCTCCTGCATGTTCAGAAGGGTGAACACTGCGCCTTTAACTGCACTTAAGTCTTAAATGTAGAACTGATTCCACTGTATATTCCACGGATCTATATTATTTGCTGTTTTGACTTCTTAAACGAGCAGCATCAATGCAATAACCTGGCTATTTTTGTCATGACACGCCTTCATGCATCCTGTGTGTGTGTGTGTGTGTGTGTGTGTGTGTGTGTGTGTGTGTGTGTGTGTGTGTGTGTGTGTAGAGGAATAAAAATCTCTGACGTCACAGCTCTTAAGTGGGATAGGGCAGTTAGCATCAGTCAGTGACTCAGACAGTGGTGGGTCTCCTCCCCTTCCCGGAGACACTCTGTGTCCCCCATTAACTGATGGTGACTGTGAGTCATTATAGCGCAGCAGGAACGACCGGTGTGCAGAGTACACAATGTGACTGTGGGTGAGTGGATACACAGTGTGACACCCGCACAGATGGAACATGACTTTTTCCTTTCAAATGTAAACCGTATAAGAGCATGGTGTGAGTATAAGAGCATGTAAGTCTGTTCCTGATGTTCAGCTCAGGTGAACAGACACACACACACACACTTCAGTGCAGAGGAGAGAGCAACAGTTGAGAGAAGTTCTAATAAGGATCCTGAACTTTTCTCCTGTCACATTCCCTCACATCAGAACAATATGAGAGAAAACACTTTGATCATTCCACTGATTTCTGATTAAAGGTGCAGTGTGTGAGATTTGGGACATTTTTGTCACTTCTATTGGTAGAAAAATATATCACGCAATTACGTACTTACATTTTCATAATCACCTAAATGTATTTTTATTTCCTTTACCGTTAAAGGAGCCCATTAATGTATATTTACATGAGGAGTGGGTCCTATCTACGGGGGCCACCATTTTTTACAGTAGCCCAGAGTGGACATACTAAACATGTTATGTCATCTTCAACCACTTATCCAGTGATCTGGGTCTTGGGGTATTTCTACCAGTACACATGGGGCCACTGGGGGCCACTGCACCAGGGTCCAAGTGGGATTAAAACCAGTGACCTTTGCTTTCAAAGGCAAGTACTCTAACCACTGAGCCACTGCCGCCCCATAATAAACATTTTTCTAAAATTTTCATGAGAACTGAATTCTACCATAGGTTGTCCTGCATGCTCAGAAGGGTGAGGTGATGGATCCAACATGCAACTTCACCTCTAGATGTCACCAAATCTTACACACTGCACCTTTAAATCAGTGAAGTGAGTGCAGGGCTCCTGTAGCTGAGGTTTTGAATTGAAGACTTATAAGTTCTCTCTGCATGAAATGTATAAGGACCAAAATGAATGAATGGAGGCATGAATTATTTAATTGATGACTAATTATGAAAAGCAAGCAGGGTTAACACCTCTTTAGTATCAATGGTAACACAATAGGTTTTCTAACATGCTTGGAAGAGAAGGGTGAGGCGAGGGTTACTGCAAAAGCAGCCTCATCTCTTGATTCCACTAAATCCTACACAGTGTACCTTTAATTTGACCTTGCTGGCAACTTGAGCTCTACCGAGAGCCATCCTGCATGTTTATTTACATTTGCATGAGTTGGAAAACAAACAGGAAGCCAAGAGCCACTTTTCCACTTTTATTTGAAATGTGACTTTACACAGGGAAAAAGAATGTCATGTTTGTGGATATAAAAAAAAGTTCAATAACAAAAACTGTCACACAAAAGGTGTGGTATGTCTTTTTGCAACATTCTTTCTGGCTTCCCGCTGAATATGAGCTTTGACAGAGGCACCTCTCTCTTTAATAAATAGTTTCATTTACAGAAGAGTAATTAGTTATAAATATGAAGGCGCATATTAAACTTTGTTTTAAAGCAATTATAAATGTATCAATTCGGTTACAAAAGAAAACAACAAACAGGCAAGCAAATCAGTTCAGGCAGAGATGCAAAACCGCAAATAATATTGGCAAAGCAGGAAATTGGCACAAAAATGAGAAAACGTAGAAAACGAGTTGTTCAAACTCAAGTGAAAATTTAAATTATAGGCACTGGTTGAAGAACAGCCACCACACCATTTACTGGAACACCTCCACTGACACTGGCACACCTTTTGATTCATAGCACAAGTTCAAACATATTCAGCTTCACATACGTATCTGTGATATTGAAGGACACAGACACATCTGTTGTGGGAATTTCAAGAACATCAATGGTTTTCTTGGCTGAAAGGTGAACTCAAATGTTTTTGGGACATCATGATCAAACTGAGAGCGATCAATGGCAGCACTTCAGGGGGGAAAAGGTAACTCGGCAAACTATGGAACAAATCAGATCTGAGGCTTAATGCGGATTCATGCTTCGGTCACAGCTTCAGCGTGGCCTTCACAGAGACAGAGACCAGAATGTAACTGTACGCAGCTGAGATGCGGAACGCAAGGACTGTGATTGGTCCGCTCGGTAGCTGCTGCTCATTCTCTCACCAATTTTCAAATTGAGTGACTGTCCCATATCTGTGTCGCACGCTGTCTATTGTTTCGGACTCTGGACCAGAAACCAGAGTGAAGCTTAGGAAGGAATGAAACTGCAGCTACAAACGTTTCTGCTCTGCACCTGCTAGCGTTTCAGCTGTGTTTGGCGCCACACTCCCCAGCACATCTGTGAACACTGACAGCCACGGGTCGGCTGTAGGTGCGGCGTCGCTCCCACACAGAGGCATAAGTCGTGACTGGGTGCTTTGAAATTAAGAAAAACAAAAAAAGGCTTTGGAGATTTAGCTTGCAAATGAGGTTTAACATGTACAATTCAAACAGCTGAAATCTTCAAACAAAAATACTGATATGGATGTTTGGACATACATTTCTTAAATAATTTGAATAAATAATTTCCAAAACAAAGTTGTGCATACATTCTGGCTGATTTTACAAGAGGACATGTTCTTTCCAGAGGTGCTTTCATTACTGTTGCAAGACACCAACAAATCTCTTAAACATCACGGGACAGTTCATCTGCACAGCGGCATCATAGAGATCGATCACTCAGCAACAACACCGAGAGAGAAATGTGTAGAAACATTTCAACCTGAGGGAGGTGAATGAGGAGGAGGGGGTGATATGCTGATATGACTCTGATACATGAGTGCAGTCAAATCAAGGCAGGTGTTGTGTCCTCTGTTGGCGGAACTGGAGTCGGCCTGGTTTCTTTGGCATCTAATGGGCTGTTTGCGCAACATGCCTGACCCCCTCCAGTGCCAGTTCCCACTTTCAGAAAGATGTGATGGGACGTCCACTTTGTCCTCTCCTGTTTGAATTCTGAATCGTTGATGGTTTTTTTTTTTTTGGGGGGGGGGGATGGGGGGGGGGTAATAGTCTCTGGTTTTCTCTTTTCACTGTGAAAGTTTTCTAGGTAGATAAAGTGCCATGTTGTAATGTCTGCCTCCTTGTGTTGATCGTTTGCCCAGAGAGCCCCCTGCTGGCTGGCCTCAGTAACAGCCCTCTCTCCAGTTGTCACCCACACCGCTGTAGTTCCGAGGGGCAGGAAGAGACCTGATGTGAAGGAGATTGAGGGTTTTAAAGCTGATTCGGACTTGTTTGTTTTACAATTATCTATCATTTACCACCATGTTTACAACAATGATCAATCACAGTTTTACTTTCACCCCAAAACCTTGACTGCAGTTCCTGGGAAACCAGAATTAGGACATGCCCACTAAACCCCTACACATAGATATTATAAACACATACCCTTAACACACTCAAGCTCATTTAGTAATTAGCTTATTAAAGCTATTGACTAGGTTTAAAAGGCCTCCAGCGGCACCAAACACACTAGTGCAACAGAAATATTGTATTAAGAGCAGCTTCTTGTTTCCAGAGTTTTATGTTGGCAAAGACAACTATCGTACTTGTGTGTGTGTGAGAGAGAGAGAGAGAAAGAGAGAGGGACAGTTGAGGGGCCACATAGGATGGGAAACATCTCTGAATGGTAGAAAACATGAGGGTTTAGAGTTGGGGGTCGACCAATTATCGGCCTGGCCTATTCCTGAGGCTAGTATTTGGCATTGTATTTGAACGATCACTGAGGAATGCAATTAATGAAGAACTGCCATTTGTTACATTTATAATTGAATGGCCTTATTAACTTATAATAATTAGTAAATATATCAGCTCTGAAAAACCAATATCTGTCGACCCCTAGTTTTGAAGGTTTAGTTTAAGGATAGAGTTGAGATTGAAAGCAACTTTCCAGATGTCCATTGACAAGGGGGACGCCCACCTTAGATCCTCTGAGAAGTGTCATGGTGTAGAGATACCCCAAATGGTTGACTCTATTTAGCCTTGGCCCTGTAAGGTCCAATGGTATTTGAAACTCTACATGGTGTTATGGTGAGATCTCCTTATGCATTTTCGGTCATAAATGTATCAAGACCAACAACAATATATAAGTATATGTATGTATATGCATATAATCTCCTCTTTGAACACATGGAAAGTATGCGGTCACTCTTGTGTATTTCTTGTGTGTCTGTATAAATACCTGCGCACAGGTTGGGCCAGTTTGCTGCGAGGCAGAGGGATGCCCCCTCCCCCTGTAGCACTCGGACGGGGCAGGCTGCTGCGTGGGGGTGCCAGGGAGCGGGTAGGGGTGGAGGTGGCAGAACCAGGGTTCGGTGTGGCCTTTACGGGTTGTCTCAGAGCCAGAGGGGATGGGGTTGCAGGGGTTCGGAGTTTACTGGGAGATGGGACTGAAAACATGCAGACCAGGGACAGTTATTGGACCTTGTTCATCTTGATACACTTTTACTGTTATTACAGTCTAAAAATGACAATGACCAAGAGCACAGTGATGTGAAGTACATCATGTACAGATACACTCAGTTGGCACATTATTTGGTACAACAAGTTAAACATAATACTACAGTCCTGCAGTAAGTCATGAATGTTGTAATGATCAATTTTAGGGAATTGTTTTGGAGGATACAGTCTGTGGAGCTGTTATTTGGGTTTCAAGTACAGTTGTTCATATAATTTTATTCACTTAAATTCAAACAATGTGGACATTTGTAAATAATAACAGTTCAACAGCAACACAAGCTGCAGCTTCCAACGTGATTTGACCATAAAATCAACTGAAAAACACTGAAAACTTCATGAAAGAGCATTAACCACAGGACTGTTTGTTGTCAACCTTCATTAGTTGTAACTGGGTGTACCTAATTAACCACAAACTGAGTAGAAGAATGAAGCCTACATTAAAAACTTACTGAATCATGGAAACATCTACTTAACACATCCATCCAAAATGAACAGATGAAGTCAAACCTGTTACCATGAAACTTTACTGAAAACATGAGGAAAGGAAACAAATGAACAGAGCTGCCTACGATTAGTCTGGATGTTTTCATAGAATGAGGTGACACACAAACACACGCAGCAAATACTAGTGTGGCAGCATACCATTACACAACATCAGTACAACCACTGTGCAAAACCACAATCACAATATTGAAAAAAGGTGGAAATCTTCAGTGAATACTCACTGAATTCACCTTCTTCTCCAAAGCAACAGGAGAGTGGGACTAGACAAAGACAACAGAGACAGACTTTTTATTCAGATCTGAGAGGAGGAGGCTCGGGACACTATCTTCACTGCTTGTTGTTTCCAACACTAACTGCGATGCCACGCAAGTAGTGATGAAGAGGATCTGTGATGTGAGCTGCCATGTGTCAGTCGTCTCATCCTCAGGCTCTGTGCTGCCACACTCCAAGGCCTGTGAGCGCAGACCTGGACAATGATGTGAAATCAGTATGTAGCTTGCTGCTACAACGGGGTTTCAGCTGCGGCTGAGGTTCGATTCCTGCCTCCCACCAACTCCATATACTGGAGGTGTCCTTGGGCAAGCTAGTGAACCCCACATCATCACAACTCAAACACATCTCTGTCAACAACCAGCGCACTCCACCACAAACAAAACAACACAACAGAAGAAGCTCCATCTGCTCTCAGATTCACCTCGTTCTGAAATAACAAGCTGCCAAAATATTACACCTTCCTCAGATCCACCTTAGTCGTCTCCTCGTTTTCATTCCTTGTGCATCAGTGGTCTATAGTCTCGGTGCTGTCGGCGTATTAATCATCATAAAGAGCACATGTGTCTGAGTGTGAACTTGATTTCACTGGCTCCTGCTGTTTCAGGAGTTGTTACCTCGCAGGGCTGTTGGGCTTTGGAGGTGCTGTTTGGGTTTCGGGGATGAGCGAGAGGGGGTTGAGAATCTCGGGAGTTGAGCTGCGGCTGGAAAACAGGGACATTTCAGTACGGGATTCTGCTGGGGGCTCACAGCATGGCAAGTAGTAAAGATGGTCTCTTGCAGGCCAAACTAGCCAGTCCGACGCCACTAGGGGGCTCCAAAGCCAAACACAAGTGGGCAGCTTCATTCAGGTGGAAGAACTGGCTTTCAGCCAATAGTCCAGAGTTAATGCAAAGATAAACAGGCCAGTGTGGGTTACCCATGCTTAACTGAGGATACATTTACATGGACATCAAGTCTGATAGTAAAATAGTCTGAAAAATACTCTACGTGTGAACGTTGTCCTATTATTAGTACTTTGAATGAGTAAAAATCAAACTACAAAATGGGATATTCTAATGTCACTCACATGGTATAGACAAATATGCGTCTTTGCTGCATTATAACATCCTATTGGCATTTTAACTGCTGTTCCATTGATGACATATGTAAATTGATGACAGTTTTTGTGACCATGTAGAGGTCTACTGGCGTTCTTCTTTGTCTCTGTGAGCTACAGTATTTCAATAAATCTGCATGGATCTGCTAATAGTATTGGTTTTGTGGTAAGCAATGCTGGTCCACTTCTCTTGTGCTGCTACACTGGAATGCATTTAGAGTAGAAGTCCTAAAATGGATATGGAATTATTGCACTGGAGAAAATCGAGACTATACCCTGTGACATGTGGAAGATTCTATTTGCAACTAGCAATCTTCCTCTTTATGCCATCACATCATTGCTCTGAATATTGATGTCCATGTAAACAGTAATAGAGAAGTCAGTGGGAGAGGCAGATGTTTTTTGACACACATGCTCAGTGCCACTAGAGCTCAGACAACCATAAAGAGTAGGAACCACCCAACTGCTACTCCTTTTTAAACATGAATGTACAAATAAAGAGCATCTGCTATCATGTGTAAGGGTTTCAAAGGCTCAGGACACATGAACTCAGTGTCCCTCCCTAGTCAGACTGAGTCAGGATAAAGACAGTCGCTACAAGTTGACCAGCTGACGCTTGCCCTTTGACCCCAGCCCTCGCTGACTTTAGTCACAAAGAGATTAGCATTTCTGGATTAAGGACAAATCCATTTCCCTCATCTACTTTTACAAGATTAAATCAGATGGATAGTCTTAACTCACAGAGGTGGGATGCCAAGCTCTTTAAAACACATAAAACCCTTTATTGAAAAAATGTAAAAGAACATTAGTGTCACCGATACCAGGGGCTGCTGTGGACTCTCAGTGTTACTGACACCATGCACTAGTTCTACAGGAGGAGGGCATTTGTTCGAGGTGAACGTTTGTCCCAGAAGAATGAGAGAGAGACTGTCAGTAAAAGACATGAGAGAGCCGAGTATGATCATAAACAAAGAGGATTCCCAAACAACAAAGCCATGGCACTGTGAAGCGGGAGGAGCCAGAGGAATGAAGAGAATTCACAGCAATATTGGGACTAACAGCGGATTACACAGTCGGTCATCTTGCTGAGTGACCGATTTACAGTGAGAGCAAATCAAATTTTAAAGTGAAGTCAGCAGACAACACATAAATATCAGTAATCAGTCTGTTTGTCTTTCGGATACTGTGGCAACAAATATGTTTACAACATGTTACAGTTCTGTGTTTTGCTGTTAAATCAAGGTAAAGAGTTTGTGTGTGTGTGTGTGTGTGTGTGTACTCACTTGCAGACTGGTTCTGGTGTCGAGGAGAGCCACCATTTGGCACTTGCAGGTTGGACTCGCAGCTTCTACTGTTCTTGACAGGTTCTTGGGCCTGAGCCTGAGCTGCTGCTGACGAACGCGTGAGATTGGGAAGACTGCGACGCAGCTTTTCTGCAACAGCAGCACAGAGGGTAATTAGTTCAAAGTGCCTAGAATCATCACTAGTGTCCAAAACATTATCCATCCCCGCTGGCTCGGTTTACCTTCATTCTTCACAACATTCGTCTGTAGGTCGTGTCCGTGTCCCTGCAGTGAGTGGCGCGGCTGCTGCAAGCGGCTGATGATGGGCTGAGGCGAGCTGCGGCTGTGGGAGTACTCAATAGAACGAGCGGGGGAGCGCGAGCGAGGAGAATTCCTGGGAGATGCACGGGGCGAGTGTCGGGGAGAAGGGCTGAAGCGGTTGGAAGGCAGGTGGAAGGCCGGGTGCACCGCCTCTTCCTCGTCCTCCAGGCTGTGGGCATCTAACTCCTGGTCGCTGAAGGTGCTACGCCGCAACGAGTGGCAGGAGGAGCCCGAGCTCCGTCTGGATGCCGTTGCAGCATAGTCCTGTCTCAAACCTGATGACAATTAGTTGCATCATTAACGAAACGTCTGTTGTGGAAAACTAGACAATACTACAGAAGATAAATGCTTCAGATACATACTCTCCTCCTGCATACGAGCCAGTATCTGTACATCAGTGACGTCATTGAGTTTGTATGTGGTCGAGGAGCCCACGGAGTCCTCATCCATCTCTGATGTGCTCAACTCGCTGTCCACAGACGACTGTGGACTTATCGCTGGAGGATTCCTCTCAGCTGTTGTATTTCGCTGGTGTACTGCTGAGGAGATTCGATCAAACGAAATTAAATAACACAATCACAACAAATGTCTCAGCACTGATCTACCGAGTCACATACCTGTGTTTCCAGGTATGAGCTGTTGTCTGACAATGGGCACTCTGCAGGGGGTTGAGGAGGGTGAGTTAAAGCCACTGCTGTAAGGGCTGTTGGCTGCGTTTGTGCTGTATGGGCTTCCAAAGCCTTGCTGGTTGTAAGGGTTTCCGTACAGGCTTCTACGCTTGTTGGCTGCAGAGTCAGAACAAAATCTCAAACATGAGTCTACACACCTTGAGAAGATCAGAACAGAGCAAAAGGACAGAGCTTTTGAAAGTCAAAAGTCCCAGTCTTCATTATCAGACACTAAGAAACAACAATGCAAATGTTCCATGACTCTACAACATTACACTGGAGGTTTTACAGTCAAGTGTTAGTTTCTTCTAGGTCTTATTTGTTAAAAAGTCACATAATCAGACAAGAAAGTTATGATGACAAGAGCAATATACAACTCAAACCAGAAAATGTTTTCAAGTAATCAACTTTACCAGGTGAAATCTTTCACTCAATGATTATAGAAACATCTTTAATTAATTCCTAATATATCACACAGACGGATTCAGTCTTGTACTTTTCTCCTCGTACCCTTGGACCATGGAGGTGTGAGCTCCATTGAATGCCCTTCTGAGCTCCAGTGTGTTAACATGCTGATTAATGCACTGCAGCTCATTAAAGACCCAGATAAAGTGAACAGTTTCAGGACGTTAACACACTATCACAGATGAGTACAACAGCAGCAGTGTGTGCAAATATAAAGGTATAAAATACCTTATATAAGGTATAAAAAACACCTTTATGAAAGCTCTACTCTGTGCTGCCACTCTGGTTCAGTTTCTTAGACCATATGCTGACAGTGACTCTAACAGAGAGTCCCTACAACATTCGTTTTCACAATACATACCATTCATTCTCTGTACACAGTGAATGAGCACACAATGCCATTCTCTGTGGAATCCAGTGCAGCACCAGTCAAAGGCTCTAGTCAATAGAGTCCAAGGTCTCAATCATGAGATCAGACCCTGCACAGACAAGCTGGTTACTGGGACAGTTTCCTATGTCCATGTACACTCGTCCAGTTATCCCTCAGTTCCTCTCCTCTCTACTGGATGTGGCACAGAATGAGTGGGGGAGTGAAAAGTGTCCTTTAAGAGAAGCTCCTTGCCCTTCCCCTTTCACTCTCTCCCTCTGCTGGTGCTCTGTCCTCCTGCATTATTTAGCCAACAGCATCATGTCCACTCTGCACACTTCAGCCAAGGAATGTCAACACATTGCAGACTAGCACTATGTTTTCCATCTCATGTCGACTATCTGAACATATTCACCTGCTGAAGTTAACCTTCAATATCAAGCTCACCCTGTGAAGGATATGCTGTGTAGTTGCATGAAGTGATGTTTGCTGAAACAGTTCATCATAGTGCAGAAATCAGATTCGTAAAATCAGATGTGCAATTCTGCAAACTGTGCAAACTGCAGATAATGTAGTCAGGAACACATCCGCACTCTGTAGGAGTTTCTGGAAACAGAAACAAAGAATGCCCAGAATCTTACCTGAACTTTCCAATATTTTAAAGTGGGGGAAGTAGCCAAGCAGATACAAGCTTTGATTTAATCAATTGCCTCTTGTTTTTCCAGTCTTTACCGTAGCCAATATGAGTGTATTGAAATCAATTCTGACCGGGCGATTGCGGACTTAGTCATCAGTTCCACGTTTATCATGGATATAAACATTTAGTCATTCACATTTTTTAAATATGTATATTGTTACTGAACACTCTACGTAACATCTATTGCATGTCTGTCCGTCCTGGGAGTGGATCCCTCACTTGTGACTCTCCCTAAGTTTTCTACCTTTTCTTATTACCCTGTTAAAAGGGTTTTTCCCCCGGTGCTTTTTCCTTACTCTTGCTGAGGGTCTAAGGACAGAGGATGTTACCCACCCTGTGAAGCCCTGTGAGACAAACTGTGATTTGTAAATGCGGGCTATATAAATAAACTTTGATTGATCTTGTTTGTAGTTTTGTTACTGCACTATTCTTTGAGATAGAACTACAAAAAGCATATATTCCCAACTACTCATTATAAAAGGGGATATTAAATATTATATTATTATAATTTGCAGAATCACAACATAAAAACACCAAAGCTAATGAGCTCATTAGACTAATCACCAGCACTCTCCTGCTCAAATATCACACAGAAATGACCCATACACAGGAAAACAAGAAGAGCAACAAACACAACTTCAGGCTTCTAGTGGCTTTCAGAGGTTGAGAGGGATTCTTGTTGTAAATTAGTACATATGTTGTTTTTCAGGAAAGTCCTCATTGCCGTACAGATAAATGAACATAATTGAAACTAATCAAAATGTGCGAATGTCATATATAAGATTTCATATTATATGTGAAGACATTATAAGGACAAAAACTTAGTACCACAATAGGAGTTCTCTACACCCTGTAGAAACACTGGTCTGCCTCTCAGCATTCTTATGCCAAATAATAGCCCATTAAGCAAGTATATCAGAGACAAAGATAATGACAGATTTCTGTGAGTGCTCACAAACATGAATTATCTCTGCAAGTGTCTGTGCTTGCAGCAGAAGATCCAGCCTGCATATATAGTGAAGAACATCCTCCTCTTGACTCAGTCTGTGCTGGCTGCTCAGTCAAAGCTAACACTCGTGAACAGGGCTGCATGACGCCAGCTACACAACTCAGTGTTAGAGATGTTTAGAATACAGCATGTACTCTCACAGTAATCCTACTTTGACAGAAAAGATGGAGTCAATCGAAAGGGATTTGACTGCAGCACAGGGACAGTGTCCTCAAATCCTCATGTCCTTGACCAAAAAGAGGTGAAAAGAAAAAGAACTGCAGTCCCCCCTTAACCAACAACATGATCTTATTTCTATGTTCTCTCATATGAATCTGTATCAGAGGGTTTCGATTTTTTCCATCTTGTGGTTTTTGAGCCAGCGGAGATGTTAAGGCTGTAAAAATGAGCCACCACATTATATCGAAGCATTATATCAAAAAACGAAGCCTGGGGAACCGAAATGCCTAAGAAAGAATATGAAGACAACAGTTGGCATTGAGGTCTACTTGACATGAGAACAAAATTCAAGAAAGAATGGATTAAAAACAGCTGCAGAGCTTGGAGCATATCACAGGAGAAAAGAGAACAAAGAGGCTTTTATGAATGAAAGAGATTAATAACATAGGACGAAAGGAATAAAGCAAAGAGGAGGTGAAAAGGTCAAAGAGTTTTTGAGTGAAAGTTAAGCAGGTCGTCAGCCCCAGAGAATTAAAATATTCAAATAACTGTTTTCTTTTTGCTACAGGAAAATGTTTCATTTTCAAGATAAGTAAATTTGCATCCGACACAGTTTTTTTATTGGCTCTGGATTTGATTGGCATGGAAGCAAACACAGCACCCCAGATGGACGTGCTAATAACTTCTTCTATCTCTATATCCTCTCCCGTGGCAAATTCCAACGTCCTTTCTTAGGTAACGCTCGGCCAGCAGCATGTTAGCACAGGGTTACTCTTTGTTAATATCATCTGTCAGATTAAGACAGATGATATTGTATCATCTGTAGCAGAACCTATAGTGGCATTCAGTTATCTCTGTAATTCAAATTCTGCAATTTTAAATTATAAGCGACAGCTCAAATTTGGTGGAGCAAAATGGTGGCCTCCACGGTGACGTTGACCCAAAGGAGACACCCAAAGGAGACACCATGAGGCAGGTTACCACCATAACATTGTCGCTAATCACCATGTTGATGTTGTTTTCTACTTCCTGGTAACCATCCATCGTAAGACACACTATCTACTGATTGAAATGGTGTTAATTACCTTTTGGAGCAGATTATCACCCAGGTTAAAACATCTTAGGTAAAAAAAAAATTTTTTAATGGAAAAGAGGCTTTAATCAGGCCTGGTAATGTATTTTGACTGTGGGTTGCCTGAAATGAATAAAGAAGCACAGTCTGACCAATTCAGTCAACTGTCTCAAAGCCATCTCCTTCCCAGTGCTGGTTATATAACAGAGGCACGTCGTCTGTAGATATGAGTTTACCAAGGTGTGCACAGACAAAAGGCTCGGTCACTCCTGGTACTCCCACAGTCATGTTCAAAATAAGCACACGCTTCGAGGGAGTGTGCACTTGCCAAATAGTGGAGCACAGACACACTGTTTAGACAGACAACCTCATAAATGCCATGTCTAATGGTTAAGACATCTTCTCTTCAGCTTCCTCAAGTCAAAGAGTTTTTCTCTCAGCATTTCCTCAGACACAAACCCGACCAACGCCATGGCAACAGGGTTTCCATGCTCGTGTGAGTGAGCGGGTGTGAAACAGAGAGGCTGAGGAGCTGTGAGGGTGTGTCCTCTCCATAATATGGTCTCTCCATAAAGAGTCTCCCTTTCAAGTAAGTCACAAACACTCAGAATTTCAATCTGAGCTCTATACAGTGTTTGTGTGCAGAAAAGGGAGTTAAATCTTTTAAAAAGAAATAGTTTCAAAATGCCTTGATTTGAATTCTTTATTTGTTGAAGTTACGTTTTCAACCCTATCAGTTTGTTTGTTTTGCTGAAGACGCAACTTGAAGTACAATGTGTTGGATTTAAGGATGTCTACTGGTGAGATGGAATACTGCTCACCTTTACCCTTCCCTTCCCTGCCAAGAATGTAGCAGAACCTATAGTGGCATTCAGTTATCTCTGTAATTCAAATTCTGCAATTTTAAATTATAAGCGACAGCTCAAATTTGGTGGCGCAAAATGGTGGCCTCCACAGAGTGGACCAGATCTTGATGTAAATATTATAAACCACAATTCTTACAACCCGATGATTATCTATTCAATAAAACAATGGCACATTTTGCTTTCCATTTGAGCCAAAATAAATACTTTCACTTAAATTTGACATACTACTCCTTTAATGTATTTCTAAAGGACCGTGGCAGAAGGATGTAGTTTGGGTCAGAAAGGAACCATTACAGTTTGTGGATCTGGAATCAATCATTCATTTGTATTGAGAGAGAACTGATACCTCCCACTGTGGGAAATTTGGTGCAGCTTTATTGGATTTAACTAGAAGCTGAGTCAGGATGGAGGTGTACGCCCTTCTTCTGTGTCATTCTAGTGCTTTTTTGTGAGCGTCTGTGGAAGGGATGACAACATCGAAGCCAAGTGAGGGCAGAGGGGGTGGGCGGTATCAGTGACAAGGGAGATATTTCCAGGCCAAATGGAGGATGACATTATACTCGCTCCACACCTAGTGATGATGTCACCTTTTAAGAACATGCTTGGTTTAACCCCAAACTAGCGGCTGCTTATTCATCCTATTACTCAGCTACTAGGCAAACAGGGTGTGTAGATTACTGAGGCTAAAGGTTGTGTTCAACTGTGATTATGTTGCTTTGCAAAAACAGAGCATCTCTGCGGGGACTGAGTCCAACTAAAGCTTATGTGAATTCTGATGGAAGCTGAATTATAGAGAGTTGTGATTCATTATTTAAAGGTGCAGTATGTAAGACTAAGACGACATTTCTTTTATCAATTGCCATACAAAATAATTGTGCTGATGAGTCCATAATTACCTGCATGTATGAGTTGTAATTACTCTATATGGAGCAAGAGCAAGTGCTCTCTATAGATGCCATCATATTTTTACAATTGCCAAGAATGGACAAACTTTTTCATAGAAGGCTGACGTTAAGGTAAGATTTAAAGGATTTAATTTCATCCTGATGACGAATATACTCAGACATCACAGCAGATTCTTCTTTTTCCAAAACAATAAATGTTTAAATAAATAAATATAAACCTTACCCAATAGGACTTCAGGGCTTTAGAAGATGTTTTCGTCATTTGATTTTTTGTATGTTTGGATTGATTTCTTTGTCTGTGCCTTAAAATTAGGTAGAAAGATGAGATATGTGTATGGGAATAAATACATATTGGTTTGGATCACGATCAGAGAACAAACCCTATGTATGTACTTTTCATCTGTCTGTCATCCATCCATTCATTCAGTTTTTGAAACGTCCATAAAGGGACGATGATTGCTCTTCTAATTGACATTCTAGAATTCTTATGATATGGTTTCTGGAAACATAAAGGAGGAAAACCGCTATCATACTTGGATCCAAATAATCCATCCATAATGGGACCACGGCTGTATTATTTCAACAGCTACTATAAACAAACCTTGTGTGATTTGGTGTCTGTGATTCCAGGTGCAGATTCTTGCACAAGAGTGAAGCTAACATCTCCCCTGCCAACAACCTCCTGTGGCCTGTTGCTCAACATGATCTAACCGTCACATGGACATACCACTGTCAAAATGGAAACAAGCACACTCAGTTTAGCTACAAGGATTTGAGGCTTGTCCTCCTCACAGATTGACCACCTACCTACTAGACCTACTATATAACTCAAAAGTTAGGAAAACAGACAGACACCAAATAAAAACAACTAAATATGTAGGCAGACTGGAATAGCAATGTTTTATTTAAATACGCTATGTGCTATATACTGTTACGACCTATTCTGAGGCTGGTCACCCACTGGGACAACAGTTAATCCCCGTCCTGGTGCAATAGACACCTATCAAATGAAATGATTATAAGATGTTTGGTGAATTAGAAAGAGGTGCAACAGAAAGGGACATTTGTAATGAGTTAATATACCCGTAGCACCTTGGTGTAGTCACATGGATCAAAGCCATAACCATAAGTCTTCTCTCTTAGTTTGATGACGTGTGCATCTTTGGCTTTGCATGTCTGTCAGGGTTAGGGTTACAGCTCTTACACTGAAATTAGCAGGTCTATGTTGGTATTTCAAATGTGCTTAACCCTGTATAAAAAATGACGAGCAACTCCATTCCCATTGCTATTAGAGGATTGCCACTTTGTAATTTTTTCTGGTTTGTAAAGTTTGACGTCACAAACGCAAAGATATCTGAGGTCTTCACCACTCACTGTCTTGCCAAATTAGCTTGTTCACCCGGGTGTCGCATTCCCATTACCACAGATCGGCGCCAGTGCTGGAAAAAACCTGTGTCTACTGCAGCCTCATGTGACCAGAGAGAGAATGCAGATTACAGTCATTCCCCTTGCAAATAGAGGACAGATGTTAGGGGATATTGGCATCGTTTTTTTGTCCAGTGGACATAGGGCTTTGGTGTTCCTCTGTACATTCAGTCCCACATCATAAGAAGACTTCAACCCAATAGATTATCTCAAACCCATTCAACAACATGATTAAACCCAGGCCTCTATCACTGATTGGTTTCTCAGGTGAAATCATCTGATCTGTCAGCTCATAAACCTGCAGCCTAAGCTAATCAGCGACCCACTGAACATGTCCACGGGTGGAGTGCAGCTCAAAGAGACTGAGCTACATTCACATATGCTTTCATGCGCTTCACTAAGATCAATAAGAACAAATGCTCTGATCACAGAATCTCACTCTGGTAAATTCATGCTCTCAGTTACAAGAGCTATCATCACTTCACTTACAACCTGGTTCTTATCTTGGAGCTAATTCTGCTCCTCTTTACTGGATCAATAATTCTACATTTGTCTCATGTATGACAATATACTACTGACTTTGAAATCATCTAAATCATCAAAGTGAAATATTGTGATAGAGCACAGCTGTGCAAATACAACATTTATGTTCAGTGTTTTGACATGTACAGCACAGCTGCTTTCAAGTATTCACCGAAATCCTGACATTTTTCTGACATGATCAGCATACAAACACAATGCAGCTTCTCGCATCCAGAAGCTGGATGTGAGAACGCAAAGCTCCACGAGTCAGTTGCTCTGCAAGCAGAGCAGGAACATTTCCATAAGTTAAACACAGAACAGGTGGACGTGTTTGTGACTATGTTACTTTTGTAAGACAGTAAGATTCAGAGGTTGAGAAAAGTGTGCTATAAACAAAAACATGGGATGTTTATAGTGGAAACTGTGTTATGTTCTGCCCTTTGCATGCTTACTCAAACAAACCCAAAAAGTTAAGATCCATTACCTGGATATATCTGGAAACATATTTTTCAGTTTACATTGAGATACAGTCAGATTTTAATCTAATAAAAAGTAAGTTTTACAGTCATGTGTTTACAGGGGACCAATTTTACACAGCAGCCTTTGATGAAATGTTTTCTGTGTTAAAGAGCACACTATCTGCCAAGTAATGTTGGGACTTTTAAACTAGACACACCTTCTACGTACACAGAGCACTCATACAAACCACTTAAGGACCACAAAACATGACTCCTGACATACGTTATTCAATGAAAAATACTGACAGCACAGAGACGGCTTGACACAGGTAAACCTCAGGCAAAACAATGAAACCAGTTTTATCTCAGTAGAGATAATACCCTTGTTAAGCATCATTAGGAAGTGAGCAAATCCTCTCTAATATGGATAAGAGTGTCATTGTTGTTACTATTTTCACTACAACAACTATTACTACTGCTACAGCTAAGTACTAAACTGAGATTACATGCAATTAGCAGCTCTCTTTACCTGACATGGTGAGGTCCAGTCTGTGGATGAGGGAGCGTTTGGCTGATTCCATCTCAGGACTGGGGTTGTCCAGAGCTTGGCGGCACCACACTATGGGACTCAAGGCCTTTTGCAGGGGACTGTCCAGCTTTGTCTCGTATAGCCTGGAAGAAACCACGACAACACATCAGGGAATAAGAGTAATACTTATGAATGAGACACAAACATAATCCGGCTACTTCTTTCTTTAACATGACATGTCAGCATGAAATCCACCAGACGTCATACATGATGTGACCTGATTGCTCCAAGAGGAAATAAGAAGCGGGGAAGTGTGTTGTCACATAATGCTGCAGAGGATAACACTGCAACAGAGAAGATTTGGGGAGCTGTGCTCAAAACAATAATGACCATGTAATATATTTCTGCTAAAAAACAAAACAAAGACTTCCACTCGCCGGTATTTTTCAAACCATGTTTGTACTGCAGAAAACAGGGTTCCCCTGTCACGGTGATGCAACTTCCGAGTCCTGCTGCAGACGACTTTAGGAATGAACTAAAGTCTGGACCTCAAAGTCTCAGAGAAAGGGCAAAGGGTTTAGAGTCGGCTGTACCCATTCAAAATATCAAACCCTCTAAATACCAGTGTGAGTACATCAAGGTATTAAATACAGCTTCTGAATCACGTAGTACTCTGTTTATGAGTGGAAGCCAGGAGAAAAGAGAAGAGGTTTGCAAAGATGAGAAATCTGAGTCAGCAGCTGTCAGGACTGTTGCAGCCATAGCGGAAGCCTTTCATGATGAAAGCTGAACCATTAAGTAAGATGCAGGCCAGCGCAGAGACTAACAAGTCTGAAAAACTGGGACGACACATTTCCCTTGTTTACTCTAAATCACATTTAATCCAGCACATAGTAAATCCCCTGGCCTGCAGATGTACCACTCGTAGAGGACTGCTTGTAAGCAATGACGCCTAACATGTCCACATGCAGGAGAACGAGGAGGGAAAACGTGCACAGATAGGCCGAGTGCTGCAGGAGCAGGCAGGCAGGCAGCATTTCCAAAAACCGGCCTAAGGCTAATTCAGGGATTACAGGAGTCTATGACAAGAGTTGGAGAGAGCCGGGCACTGCTGTGTAATCCCAGATATCAATCTGATCCAGAGGGCAGACAAACGTAATGAGAACGGCTCTGCTGGGCATGAGTGAGCAATGTCTGAAAAGCAGTCGAAGGCTCAGACACTGGCACAGGCTCGCTGCTGCTGGCCATGGAGAAAAAGACTGTGGACAATAAGTGGATTGAATAATAAAAACTTCATGGAAATGGATTTATACATACTAATTGGCTGCATTTATGCCCCACCCTCTTTATTCCTTACATTACATTATATAATATTCCTGTAGGTTAGTTTCACTGTTCTACCTTGTTATAGTGAAACATTGTTCCCTGTATGTACTCATTATTTTTGTCAGCTGATCTCACGCAGTCTGCTGACTTTACACCAAATATATTCTAACTCTGTTGTAGCTCATTAAGGTGAACTATGCCCTGACCTTACATTATTATCACCACTGAAGATGCCAATCAAAAAACGCTTCCTGTGAGTCAAGATAAGAAGGGTCATCTCTGAGAGACGGCCTGTCATTTCAATCATGTAATAGTCAGTAATAACAACTCTTTTCCTCCAGTAATAGGCCCTCAGTGAACTCATGGTTTCCAACTCTGCAAGATTTTGATGAAAGGGGAGTGCTGGCAAGAAATTGAATATTTTTAAAGAGCATATCAGAGAGATGTACATATATATCCCCCTGAATACACACATTGTTGATTTTATTACCCTTAAATGAGCCTTTATATTTACTCAGTCGCTATTTTGAACCACCACGTTTTACAGGAGCCCAGAGTGGATAAACTTTTCTGTTCTATTGATAACAGAATGCCTACATATCTTCTCGTTGGAAAAGGGAGGATGAGGTGAGAGGTGTACATCTATAACATGTAACTTTACCGCTGGATGTTACTAAAGCCTTCACTCCATATATTTTAGTTGTGTACTGTATAATATCGCTTTTGAACAAATATTCATACACACTAATCAACTAACAACTGGCTGAGGTAAACTAAAATCCCCGAAAAACGTATAAACAGATAAAGCATCAAAATTGACTAGACCGACATCACCACTAGGTATCACTAAATACTACATAGTTTATTTTTAAAGGCTGACATTAGCGTCCTTCATCCACAGAACTCTCTGTTTGACTGCCTTTTCAAAGGAGTTCCTAGAATTCGCATGTGAGGAGACACTACGATAAATTCAATCATACCATTTACCTTCTAAACTTTATCTGGGCTGAGTCGAGACAACTCCGAAACCACTAAAGCTCAGCAGTGGAAGACATAATACCAACACAGATCATGAATTGGACATGTGATCCATCAGGATACTTCTCATGAAAAGCAGGGCCTACATGCTCATCCTTGCCCACAAGACACTCCACGTGACCATTTCATGTTATTAATAGCCTGTTGTTTGTAATCTCAGTTCTCAGCTTCATGACACTGACGTCGCTTTTATTCCAACAGCATGACCTGACAAAACCATTTTTCATCTCCTGCCTTTTGTGGGTTGCTCGCTCCTTGTCAACCCCACTGCTGCAACTTGTAGCTTGTGTGACAACAACTGGCGAGCTACTGGGGAATTCGGAGGAGGAACATAACCATGGCTACCTCTCCCTCGTGGCTGCTGAAGCTGGAAAACAACGTGCACTTTTCCACTGTGTGCATTCATCTTTAAAAAGGTCCAGTGTGTGAGATTTAGGTGGCATTATCTCCATTTCTAACCTAAAATGGTTACAATGACGTTTTTCTATCAGTGTATCTGCATGTGAAGGTCAGCAATTTCACTACCCTTGAATGAACCATATTATGTTTACATGTAAATCCGGATTTGCTTTTCTCTATGGGCGCTGCCATATAGGTCCTACTCACATGTGTGAGAACAAAATGCAATCTCTCCATTAGATTTGACTAAATCCCACTCTACTCACTGTAGCTTTAAATCTGCCACATCACAACAATAGAGATTCAACAGATGAGCCAGTAGTTGAGTATGAGGCTCACAGGCCTGGTGCTCACTTCCAGAAATACTAGACACACACTGAGGAAATGAGGAAGGAGATACGGGGCCCAGGTTAAGTTCCGACTGTATGACAAAGCGTATCTTATCTGGGCACACATTCAGGCGTGACGTCGCCCACATGACATGCCAAACAACATCCTCCGCACAGTCAAGGATCCACAATGAAGTTCCTTCATCAGGGATGACATCAGATTCCAGGCTACGCAGATTGTTTATACCCCTGGTTTGTGGAGGTGTGTGGAGCAGCTGTTCCCGGGCCATTAAAACTGTCAGCCGGCCTTGAAGACCGGCACGCGGCTGTTAACACAGACACACATCCCCTGACTCACCAGCTGTCCTCGTCCTCGTTTAGACAGTCCATGTCCTCCAGATCCAAGATTTCCACCTCATCCAGGACCGACGTCTCCCCCTCGCCCGAGAGGCTCCCGGTGGTGTCCGAATAAAGTGAGTTCATGCTGGACACGGAGGTAGCGGCTGATGCCCCGTCAGATTCGTACGCCCTCCTGAAACTGATGCCATCGTACGAGAGTCTGGGGCTCAGGCAACGGTTGTTCTCGAGCAGACCACCGTAGCCTCCCGTTCCTAGGAACCCCACCCCAGGGAAGCCGGCCAGACCGGCTGCCATCCCCGCAGACAGGGACGACGGGTCGTAGCCGGCGCTGAGGGGTCTGTGGTTCCCTGACATCGCCCCAGACGAGGACAACATGGTGGACCTGCTCCGGAGCTGCTCGTTCTGCTGTTCGAGCTTCTTCACCAAGTCCTGGAGCTTCCGCACCTCCAGGTCCGCGTTGATATTCGAGTTGATATCCTCCATGGTGGCTCTCCAGCCAACCCAGCGGAAAATACGCAGCGGTCCGCGGTGTTTGTGAACGTTTCTCTGCCGACAGTCTCTCTGCGCTGGTTTACTTCACTGTTACCTCAGTGTTGACACAAAACACGCCGGTGTTCCACTCACTCGAACCGCCCAGCGTCGTCATCTTCCCCGAGTGTCGGTGCTCTCGGGCAGGGTCGAGGCCATTTTCATAATAGTCGTCACTAACTGTGAAAGACCAACAGGCGGCGAAGGCGATACGTCACTGCGCCCAGTGTCGGGAGCGAGCACGTAACCAACACCTATTTGCGCGCGTCCGGGTTCCCTGAACATCCGGTGTACAGACCAGATCGTTGAATCCCCCGGAGAAACCAATGCATTTTATTTTTATTTATTTTATAAGATTCCAATCTTTGTTTCATCAAACAGTCCCACTGAGGTTTTTAATCTGCAGTTCACAGCCCTGACAACGTCTGAGTGTAGAGGATAAATTAGGTGAAATAGTCCATCATGCACAGTAATACCTAGTCTTAAAGGTGCAGTGTGTACGATTTTGGTCATTTTGTTACTTTCTCATATTACAAAACAATGACATTCCGACATTTTCATGAATTTATGATGACCTAAATGTTAAATTTTTTCCCATTACCCTTAAATGAGCCCATTAATGTATATTTACACGAGGAGCATGTCCTCTCGATGGAGGCCCCCATGTTTTTACATTAGTAAAAGTGGACTAAACATTTTTTGAGTTTTAATGACAATTGAAGTCTACCATAGGTTCTCCTTCATGCTCAGATGTTTGACCCACTGTGTTGGTCCACCTGATCCCCCCACATTTTAAGATAAGATAGTGGAAGAAAATTCCAATAAATAATACTACCCCCTGGTGGTGGTGATAGTTTTATGCCTCCTCTGACCAGTGTAGCTTATTTTTCAGTCTGATATGACAACATTATGACCTTTGACCCGATCAAACTTTGCAGAAATTCATGACAGGGGGACTTGCGATATCATATTCCATGACTTTTGACATTTGACCTCCCAAATCTGCTCATTTGATCCATCAGTCCAGGTTAACATCTCTGGCAAATCTGATTGAATTCCCCCGAGCACTCCAAAGCCATGAAATAAATAAAAAATATATATAAATATATAGAAACTTGCTTTACAAGATCACTTTGACTTTTGAAATTTGACAGACTTCCAAATTCAAGTTCATTATTGAGCTGAACAAAACGTTTGTACCAAAGTTGAAGAAATTCCCTCAAGGCATTCTTAAGATATCTTGTTCACAAGACTGGAACAGATGGATCACACAAAAATGGAATCCATTAAACCACTGGCAGTTGCCACCACAGAGGTAGAATCAACACTCCTAACAAATTCAAACACAAATCTTCTTTATTTTCAGAAAAAAATGTATTTCTCAGACTGAAAAACAACCAGGGGTTGGAGCAGAGTCCGTTGAGCAGCTTCTTCCTGTATTTAAGTCTTAAGAAAGTTCCAAAGCTTCTTCAGACTCCAGGTCCTCCTCGGTTTTTTTAACCTCATCTTTGCCCTCTGTGGCTTCGCCTTCAGCCTCCAGAGCTTCCTCTTCCGTCCCCTGGCTCGTAATGGTAGTTTCAAGCACATCCTGGTCGGCACTGATGTTCTGTGAATCGGCTCCTTCCTCATCTTCATCTTCAACGTCCATCTCAAAAACACGTATGTGCCTCAAATTGGAGCTCAGCTGACAGAGAAGAATAAACACGCATTTTTAAGATATAGTTATTTCACAACTTTCTGTCACTGTCACTTACCACTGATTTAAGTAGGAACATGGCGGTACAGCTCATTTCCTCATCATATCCTACATGAAAAACCCAAGACATTAAAGGTGCAGTGTGTAAGATTTTGGTGATTTTTGTCACTTCTATTGGTAGAGAAAACTATTATGAAACAATGACATACTGATATTTTCATAATCACCATGATGTATTATTATTTCCCACTACCCTTAAATGAGCCCATTGATGTATATTCACATGAGGAGCGGGTCCTCTCTATGGGGGCCACCATGTGTTCACAGTAGCCCAGAGTGGACATACTCAACATATTCTGAGTCTAAATGACAACTGAGGGCTACCATATGTTCTCCTGCATACTCAGAAAGGTGAGGGTGAGGTGATGGATACATCATGCAACTTCACCTCTAGATGTTGCAAAATCGTACACACTGCACCTTTAAATAAAGACAGTAAAGTACTACATAGGAAATAGGACTTACCACACAGGCTACTTTGCGGATTCCATTGACAGCTACAAACTGAGCCTTCATGCTCTCCAGTTCCCGCCACTGATTCCCCAGCACCATGCCCTGACACGGGATGTAACTGCTCTGCTGGTCCAACCTGATAACACAGGGGGCAGATGCACTGGTTTAAAGTCAGGCTTCGTCTCTGCTGTTTAGTAGGGGGTGAATTTGTTTGATGTAATTAATCTAGGGTTAGGGTTACCTTGTGTTTTCAGAATGTTTCAGAATTAAGTAGGTATCAAGAATAACACATACCTCAGGTTGGACTCCCAGTTGAACTCTGTCTCACAACTCAGAGTGGAGGCAAGTGGAAGCTGAGCCAGCACACATCGACTCTTATCTTCCTCTCCTCCTTGCAAGACTACAGTTAGCATTTCATCATCATAAAAACGAGCATCCAGGCAGCTATAAATGCAATGAGACCTGAAATTATAGAGAATCAAATTATGATATTGCTCAAACATTTTCACCAGTCAAGGTATGTGTTTAAATCTTTGTATGTTTAACTAATTGGATGGTCAGAGGTTCATCAGTGGAGAGACTTACTGGACAGCAGCGTTATCATCATCAGCGCAGTTAGGGTGGTGGCTGAGGTCAACCGATACAACACAGTTTGGAATGTGTCTGAAAAAGTAGGAAAATTAAAAATAAGATGTTATTAAAAATAAAATACATCAAAAATACACTTGTTAGGATAGAAATGTACCTGTTTGGGTCGGTTCCTTTGCGCAACAGGTAGAGCTTGCTGGGTGAATTTTCTGGCATGCTGAACACAACATAATGCATTTTGGCTTTTTTGTCGTTCCACCTGTAAAACAACAAAGAAAGTATTTACACACTTTTATTATTCCATTTACTGAATCAGACTAACTGCAAGGTTTTTGTGGTTCACGTACAAAGATGGAAGTTCAAATAGTCTTGGAGTGTTTGTGCTGCAACGAGAAAGAAGAGGAACAAATGAATGCAACTTGATATTACATATTAGATCAAACAAATTAGATTTTAAAGGGGCACATCAGATCATACCTCTCTGGTGCAGAATAGAGCGGCAAGATCACAGCCTGTTTAACAGACTTCCCAATGACTTCCTGTATACAAGAAAAACACGTTACATGGAAAAATGACTTAAATAACAGTTCTGTCATATTTTATTCAGTGATAGAGGATTATCAAAACACCTCATTCACCGCTCTTGACAAAGAGCTGTATTGTTGGAGCAGAATGTAAAAAAATGCAGCAGGAAGACTTTTTAATTCACACACAGAATGGGGTCTGTCTGTCTCTCAGCTACATTTTAGCTCCTTTAATTCCCCCAGAGATTGAACACAGTCATCTTTCCTATTCATTATACAAGATGTAGGGGCATTAAGGGGATGAGCTGAGCCATAAATGCCAGGGCTCTTGACATTTGTAGCTACATACTTGTGTCCCATGTTCATAAATAAGACTGATCCAAATATGAGGAAAAGTCACACATGAATAGATAAAAAAGAAACTCACTGCAGGTTTCTGAAGACACAGCTCAATCATGTTCTCCATCATCCTCTTGACAAAATGCAAAGACTTTTGTGGATATGAAGGGAACAGCAGAGGGCTCTCTGAACAAGTCAGTCACACACATTGTCTGTTAGTAATGGAGGTTGCATTCTATGCCAAATATATCATATACCTTGTTTCAAATGTAGTTTTAAATTACTATTCATTTACATTTGTATTTTTTCACCACTGAAAAGAACAATCACAGCTCACCCTTGAGGTGCGCACTCTCTTGCAAAAACTTCAGCCACTGGTTTCCCTTGTTGTTGGGCGGAGACACGAGGTCCTCCTCCTCATCCTTCAGGTACTGTTGATGTTCATATGAGAGACACAAATGAGAGACAGCAGCTTCATTCAAAAACACGCAGAGTAAAACAACAGAAAAGATTTACCTGACCAACTCGCTCCACATTGAAGTATTTTCCTTTGCGATCAAACAGTTCTTCATTCTGTTAAATCAAAATGAAAATAAAGTGAGCATGTAAAGCAACTACAAATACAATAATGTGTTTGATTGTCTGTTCTCACCTCACTGAAGTGCTCTGACAGGAAGTCAGCTACAAAGGCAATGTCCTTTTGAGTCATCTGAGGAATAAATTGACAAATTAAATTATTGATCACGTTAAAAATACAGATATTGCTTATCTATTACTTTGAAACTTGAACCATTCACCTTGTTGAGTTCTGGTGGAACATGCTCCTCGCACATTCTTAGCATCGCTGTAGATACACGAAACAAGGCATTAATGGATTTATGGCATATAGCATAAATAATAATGATTTTATGCAAATCAAATAATCAAAATCAAACATCTGTCTTCAAATCAACTATCAACAAGTATCTACAACATTATTTTATTCTTACCCACGTACAGCCACCGGAAAAAGGCTTTGAAGTTTTTCATACTCTTGTCAATCACTCTAACGACATAAAATAAAAGCAGTGATAAGACAAACAGTGGTGAAATCACTAACAACATGTAAATCCATTATTTTTACTCACTGAAGAAGTTCATGGGCTTTCAGTGAGAAGGAACCCACTGCTGTGATTGCACCTGAAAACACAAAACATCCAATTGGCTTCTGATTAATAACAACTGAAGTTTATTGCGGTTTTACTCATTACATTAGAGAAAAGTTACCTTCTATGGCGGCTGAGTCCAGACCGAGGGGCTCAAACTTCTGTTTCCACAGGGACATGCCCTTAACTTCACTGAGGTGATACAACAGAGCCTCAGAGCCGCTGCAGTGAGTAAAAGGAAAAGGGGAGAGTTTAGAGAGAGACAGAGAGAGTGACTGCAGAATAGAACTGAGGAATAGAACCTGGCAGAATTACAAGCCAATATAACATAATATGATGTGCTTTTGTTTAAGTATAAATGACCAAGTCTCACTTGCATGACATTTAATTTAATCAAAAACATTGTAGGGGTCATTGCCGGATTCATATCTTGTGTAATTATGCGTATACTGTAAATCGATTGATACATCAGCAAACAACTTTTGAATCTCTTTATACTTGGACCAACATCAGTCCCCGCAAACCAGTCAAGGCCTCCTCAGGAGAGTCTATAAGCCGTTAATACCTCTGCAGGTGGCTGATCACCAGCTTCTGGATGCTCGTGTAAGAAGATTCGATAGAATGGCCCAGCTTCTTCAGGCCCTTTAATGGATATTTAAGAAAAATAAATGTGGTGTGACTTTCAAATACTGTACATCACCAAATCTGAAACTCAACATCTGAAACGGTCAACCCTCATCCATCAGATGGAGATCAAGATGCATGCACACCATCTCTTTCACTCACCTTCACTGTCAGCTGGTTCATAAGGAGTGCTTGTAGTTCTGGGCTAAAGCAAAAGAGGGCATAACATTTTTAAACAAGGTTCACAACCCAGGGATTAGTTGCTGCCATCTAGAGGATAGTTCATGAAATCATCATGATGTGAAAACATGCAAATACTAACATCACCAAACAAATGCTGAAAGTAAAAGCTGATCTTTTCTCACCTCGATTGTCCCCACAACAAAAGTTCTAGAAACTCATCTTGAACCTGAGTGCTTGTGTTCTTCTCCTTGAATAACAGGAAAAAAAGACATTTGTTTCCTCTGTCTAAAATGAACAGATTTGGACAAAAGCCTGCCACCACTCACCTGAACAAACTTAGTGAGTCTAAGGTCCATCTGCATGAGGATGTCCTCCCAGGCTTCACACATACATGTGAGTGAGAGATGCAGGTACTGAAGCAGCGTGGAGATATGGGTGAACTTGCGGGCCATCCGAGTGACTTCAGGGAGACAGTCAGACAACAGCCCTGTGTCCAGCTGGCAGATAATAACATGATAAACTAATACAAAAATACAGACGAAGGCCTAGATGAGGATGTGGTGGAAAAAGACAAGCTTACAAGAAATGATACATTTAGACTATTAATGCATTTTACCTGAACATAGCTGATCTCTGTGGTGCTCTCAGAGGACCTGACCTCTGTGATGACAGAGAGAGACTTGAGATCACTGGACAGACTCAGACTTCGACACGTTCCAGACACCTATAAATGATTTAAAGATTTTTAAAACATATCAAACACAGTTGTAAAATAATACTGATCAAGTTGTATTGCTTGATCTTTTTTGTTTTAATGGAAAATGTCATTGCTGTTACCGTCAAAATAATTTTAAAACATGTCATCCATTTTCACTGTTATTGAAAATATTTGAGTTAAAGTCGAGTTCAACTTAATTAATTTCACAATTTTAGAAGATGTCAATGACACCAATTAAGAATGAATGAGCCTTACTCCAGTTAAAGTAGCAATCTTATACATTCCATAGGCATATAGCTCCACGAAGCCATCCTCTCCTCCAAGGACAAGTACATTCAGTCTGCACAAACACAAAATGGTGATGTAAAATAATGGACAACACAAAATATGCCAATTTATCTTATTGTTGCAAATGAACTCTTTACCTGACTTCTCCAAGAAGATTCATGATCTCATCAGACTTTTCTTCACTGTAACACAAAACGTTGTTTATTTGTCAATATACATGACATAAGTAATGTAGAACTCATTTATCATCATCATTAAAATCGTGCCCCACCTGAAGATCTTAGATGTCGTGCTATAGCTGGAAACACAAACGTTATGAGAAAAGTTATTTTCTCAGTGCAGGACTTCACATCTTATTAAAACAGAATTCATGAGACTGTTACCTCTTTGGAAGAGCAGGTAATTTGGGAAGAAAAAGGTTTGATTCATCCTCTGAATTGTAAAAGGAGGTTAGGGCACTGAAACACACAAAAAATAATGATTGATATCATTTTTCTAAACAATGAATTTGAAGATTTGTGCCACTAGTTTGATCAATAAGCCTGATGCTAACCTGTTCTCCTCTGTCACCTCCATCCAGTGCATGCAGGTCACAGGGTTCTGCATTGGAAACACATGGAGGATCTCTGCTTTCTCCACACCACACAGGACCACCTGCTTGGTGTCGCCCAGGCTGAAGGACAATACTGAGGAGAAGACAAGAGGTTAGGGATATAATAACCTAACGGTCACATCTATCAGCGATCCAGTGAGTGGAAATGTAAATAGTCAATCCTCACTTTTGCCATCAGGTCTCCAGGCGAGAGCAGTGATATCCCTCCCGGTGTACTCGCTGGGTGGTAAACTCCAAACACGCTGGAAACTGGCCAATCGATGAAGCAGCAGCTATGGACAAATAGGAGTAATAAAATTATTACTATAAAACACAGCACAAAAAGCTTGAAAAATGTAACTCATACTAATGTATTTTTTTCAACCTCCCCAGTTGTGTTGGCCAGCGCGATCAGATCCCGTCTTGGAGACCAGGCCATGCACAGGACTGGGTTTGGAAGCTGCTTCTCTCCCACTTGCCGGAAGGCAGGCATATTGTCAGCTGTAAAAATTAAGCATGAAATGGAAGTAAATACATTATCAGCTGGCAGTAGCTCTTGCTCTGGTTGTCTACACACTAATAAGAATTTTAAAGAACCAGTTCTCTCTTAGGATATTGTATTCCAGTGCCATCACAGACATGGTATATGTACATTTACTCATTTCTTTATAGCAGAGTTTGCCAGATATTTCAAATGTACTACTTAAGTGTATTTCAGAAGAGCAAGGATTTGTGGATTAATCAATGTATTTGTATTACATTTTTTCATCATTGAACAAAAACTGCAAACATTAGCGAGGTTATTAGAGCTTGACTGTGTTGACATGTCTGGCAAATGATTGAACGTTTGCTTCGAAGTGTTGCATTTAGTTCAACTTTAATAAGGCCACTGGTTACACATTGATAAACGACAGATTGCCGATACTAAGTAATCTTGAATGCACACAGTATATGTGAACGCAGTGGCCATGAACTATACAATACAGCACAAGGCAAGCTAACAAACAGTCCATGCCAACTGACTTACTCTGCGGAGTTGACAGATGAGGAGAATCTTCTGTAGCAGTTAGCGGTTTCGTTAGCAAACAAGTGAAGCTAATGTGGAGAAGCTAACCGCTGCATTCACCGTCGCACACAGAGAGTTGATGACTACAGCATACTTTGATAAAACACTGCGCTGTCGCAAAACACTCTGCTCCGTCCCCAAAACGCAACATTTAAGTTTTTTTCATGATGTTTTTACAAATAGGCGGACGGCACCATGTTTCCGAGTCGACCAATCACCATGGAAGTAAGGAAGCCGCGAAAGAACAATTTTGTTTGGAGGTGGTGGGAACGCAATTCGTAAATGGAGAATCACAAATGTGGTATAAACGAGGTACGCTCACTCTTTTCCAGTTGACGCTTACACATAATTTCATCGACCCTAATGTCATTATCATTCAAACTTGCTTTTGATGTGGAGTGTTTTGCTCCCAGTCGCTCAAATGCAAACAGATACTATCAGGAATAGACCTATGGTGAGCACAGGTGAAAACTATTCGAACATCAACTACAGAGTGTGCGGCTCACAAGATGTTACTACCGGTAAATATCACATTTACACAGTTAGTGTGTCAAGTGAATTAGACTTTTGTGCCTGTGTGTGTGTATCTGTGTATACATTAGACAGTTATAGTGTCAACATTCCCTTCAGACTTATCGGTGGCACTCAGCTGTAATCAGTATTTTTATGAAGAACCAGAATAACCCTGAGAGCACAAAATGTGATAGTGGCCTAGAAATAGACCAACAAGTGAGGCTGCATGGACTGTATGTGTCTGACAATGGGAAGCCAGGAGGGACATCTATCCACCACAACCGTTTTTACATGATGAACAACAAACATTGTTGAGGTTTAATCATTACGATTAGAAATCTTATTCAAGGGCATGAAATCCGTGCTAAAACACGAGTGAAATAGCTTTTTTAATGACTTTTCAATAACAGGGCTGCAATGAGATCTGTGGTTTACACAAGCCTGTGAGGTTTTAAGATTTAGATATACAATGCAATTAAATAATTATACAGATCTCTTGTCAATTTTGACACATTTAAAGCACCCAATAAGGAGGTTGCAAGAAAGTGGCTAACAAGACCACTGCCTGTTTGGGACATTATGCATCATCATTTATTTGTTTTATCTGTGACTGCATTGCAGATAACATTTTTATTTCAAATACATAATGACATGAACTAGAAATGAATAATAATAATAAACAAATCAATGTCAATAGGACATTTGCACCACTTAGAAACATTTCAGTGCGGTATACAAGGCATTTTGGGGGGGGGGGGATAGTGAAGCCAGACACAACAGTAGTAACAACTGAAAATTAATAACAAATATTCCAAAGCAAAATGCTAGTAACAGTTGAAAAAAAAAAAAAATGAAATCTCCGCTATCGTATAGGTGTGCTGAATGTTCGATGTTTCTTGGCATAGAAGTGAAACAAATGTTTATGGCACCATTCCACCATTTTTGCCCGAGTCTCTAAACTAGGGATGTCAAACTCATTTTAGTTGCGGGACTACATCCAGCCCAATTTGATCTCAAGTGGGCAGAGCCAGTGAAATGTTAGCATAATGACCTAGAAACAACGACAACTCCAAAGTTTTTCCTTTGTTTGCGTGCAAAAAAGTACAAGCACACGGTGGTGTGTGCAAACAAATGAAAAATTGCAGTTGTGCAGTTGCTCTTGCCGGGCCTGGTTGGACCCTCTGGCGGCCGGTTTTGGCCCACGGTCTGTATGTTTGACCCCCCTGCTCTAAGCCATTCTTCACAAATTAAGACGGGAGATCTGAGCGAAACACTTAACATAGGTGTTGGAAACACCCCGCATAGATAATGCTAACCTTGACCCTGACTATTCCTTCACTTCAGCTCTGGTTATTATTAAATCCCTCCAGGTCCATATTCAGATAACTCAGGAGACATGTGGGTGGTCAGGGGTCATGGGTCAACTCAACTGGCGACACTGACTGGCCACCATCATGTTACTGGGTCATGTTAGACGTCTTCACTGGATGAACCTTAAGTGACATATTCAGCAGTTTGTTTATTACCATTGCCTGAGGTTGTAACAGAAGCTGATCCTCATCAGTGGTTGTGTTGTGTTTCATTAACCAGGATTTTGTTGTGCATATTGAGGTTGTGTGACGTCATATATTACACCTTACTGTTTACCATTGGCTGTGTTTAATTAAATCCTGCTTATGTGGATAATGTCACCACTACCGTCTGTTCCCCAGAACCACATCAACACACTCCCTCTCTCTCCTGCCAGTTTCTGGCCGTGAAACCTGAGCCAGGGGCCAAATATAACCCCACACAGTGAGCAGTTAGGGACCGGGACAGATGGGACAGCAGGCCACTGCAGAGGCAGTACGCAATTGGACCCTGAACCTGAGAGATCCTGCCGACTGCCTGACCAATAAGGCTGCTCTTCGGGGAAGAGAAGCTGCTTTTTTGGTTCATTCTTACACAATAAACACAACAAACCTGGAACCACTAATCCCAGAGAGAGAGTTTGGACAAATATTCCACTTCAAGGTGAGTTTTTCTTTCTTTTGCCAACGCTTTCCGGCTGCTTTTTAATTGTTTGAGCTCAAATTCCTGAGCAAAAATATGAGCTGGTTCATTTAATGTAACTGTAAACCTGTTTTCAAACATTGTCTCCATATGCATCGGCCCAATTCAAACATGGCAGTGAGGAGGCTTCGGGCCTGTTGTGGTTTTAAGAGACCTTTTGATTAATTCTCATGTAAACAGATTAGTTTATACAAAACAAGTGAAGGTGTATGAAATGTAGGATGTTACATGAGGTAATGGAAACAGGGACACCACTGTCAGTCCATCAGTCTCAAATTTTCCACATTCATATTTAATCACCTCTGTGCCCTCATTGTTGTTCTCTTCATATAAAGGAGCATTACAGGGCCATTGTGTTGGTTTAGGGCCTCAATGCGGTGCCGGTCAGTGACAGTGTATGTTTGTGCTTGTCCAGTCTTACCTTTGTGTGTGTGTGTGTGTATGTGTGTGTGTGTGTTCAAAGGTAGGGTCTGGGTTTGGAGGGCCTCTCTGCTGTGCTGGGGGTGGATGGGGTTGCAGTGCTGCTGTGAAACATAGCCTCAGGAGATTAAAAATAACAACAGCTGGTCTGCAGGACGCCATGAGGCGCCGAGTGACACTCCAAGTGTCATACGTTCATCTGCAGCCACTTACCCACTCGTCTCAAGTCATGAGAGTAGATAAACACTTATGACCCATATTCCATCGGAACGAAAATGCCACACACGTCTAAACAAAGATGGTATCAGGTGTGATGTGAATGTGTTTATAAATCATTAATTTGGAGTGCAGATTAAGTTTGAGGATGCTTTATTCTTTCTATCATATCATATGTAACTAGATACATGTTTAATTATTTTTCTAATTAATTCATGTTATTCATCCCTGTCTAATTTGGTAGAAAGCAAGATTCCATAAACTACTGAAAGGATCACTGCAAAACTTTGTGGGGGGGATTTAATATGGGTCACGAAAGGGTTCAGTAAATATCGGTGTTAATCCGGAACGGAGGGCTGACTCGGGAAGTGTGAGTTTGAGTCAGGATTTCTTTTTAGTAGTTCTTGGATATTATTGATTAAAATCAAGCATATCTAATCTCACTGATCAACTGTTTAAGTCTTGTTATTTATTGCATTTATTTGTTATATTGAATTAGTAATGTTTTTAATGAATGATTGCATTAACATCCCTACACTGAAATGTGTGTGTCTGTTGCACCATTCTCGGTCATGCTCATAAGTATATGTCACCAATCATCATTATCATCCATCCATACACAGGATCAGTCACTTCACAGATATTCTGTGACTTTGTACCACAGTCTTCGTGTTTTAGCTCAACATTTTTAACCATCTCTACTTAAAACAATTAGAAGAAAAGATACAACAAAGGCAGAGAGTGACAGGGCGAAGTTCTCCGACAGAAACGGAGCGTGAAAGAGATCCCAGTCATGTTGACTATGACCTCAGTCGAGGCCTTGGCTAATACCGACCAGCTGTGTCCAGACAACTCTGGCCTGACTCATGCAGCCAGCTCTGGCTGCTGCTGTGAGAGTGAGTCAGTATAAACTCTATACTTAAGCTTGATTCCTCCTCTGTCCGTTTGTCATTGTTCCTTTAAAACATATGATGCTGTAAATCATAATGGGTACGCTTGTGTCATGAACTGGGCAGTGAGATTTGATGTGTATTCCAGGATGCAGGACGGGGGTTGGAACCAGCCACTCCCCATCTCTCTGCTGCTCAAGGACTCAGCGGCAGGTGGGACTCTGGAGGGCGATGGAGGCATGTATTCTGAAGCCTCCTCTGATGGGGAGCTGTACCTGGACTCTGTGGCGGAGCTGGATTCTGGAAGCGGGGACTTTGCGGATCTCACTGCTTTTTTGAGTGCAGAGGAAATCAACCGTAGTCTGGACTTGGCCCGGGAGGCCTTTAGTGACCCGTCTGGATGTGAAGTAGCAGGTGCCTCTGAGCCCACCCCCCAGGAGCAGGCACTCCAACCCATGCCCCCCATCCAAACCACTGACAACCTCACCCCGAGCCCAAACCCCAACCACCAGACCAAAGCCCCCCACCCAGATGAGCACACATCAGTTACAGTCCCCTCTGGCCAGAATGCTGACCTCAGCAAACCCATACAGGCATCCATTCAGGCTACATCGTCTGCTGAGAGGGTTGTCCGCCACAAACCCATCCAAACACTTTATAAGCAGGATAAACCCAGGCTGGTCCATGCAGATCTGGAGCTGAACGATCGCGTTTCTTCAGCCACGGAGTTCTGCAGCCGAGCCGCCACGTTCATCGAGGAGCTGTCATCCATCTTTAAAGGTTCTGCTCACCTGGAGCAGCAGGTGGAGGAGGACTCCTCCTCTCCTGACAGTGGTTACCTGTCTCCCAGGAGTCAGCGACCTGTCCCCCAGGGCTCGGTCTCCGCCCCCACTGTGCCCCCCGCCCAGCAGGAGCAGCACAGTAATGCGGACGCCAGCCCACAGCCCGTAGACCCAGCGGCAGTGGTGGCTGCAGCGAGGTTTCAGCACTCTGGAGCTCCAACCACCGTCGGGCCCCTGTCCCCTCCTCAATTCCTCCAGAAGCTGAAGAGTCAGGAGGTGGCAGAGGGAACCCCCATCCGCCTGGAGTGTCGAGTGATAGGAAACCCCCAACCTCTTGTCAGGTGAGTTTGACCCGATTCATCTATTGAACTGTTTTGCCTCACTTTGGGAGATTTGGGAGCGTCTTCGGGACATTCTCACTTGTTGCAGGAATAAGATATGGACATTTATGGATTGCATGTTAGGAAGTGCTGGAAGTACGTATGGAATATACTGAGTCAGTCTTTGCCGATGTCTATCTCAGATAACTGCTGCTGCTTGAATTTTAAAATGACACAGCTGATTTTGATTGTGACTGTTTTAGTATTCACCATATTAACATACAATCATATATTGTTTAGAATAAGTCCTCTATTTGTCTTTTAATGGGAATGTATCGTCATACTGCTGAGAGGGAACAAGGAATCAGGCATTGATGCTTCAATAGAAATTTTACCCTCGGTTCGACTCTTTGTCTTGAACATGACATCTCAAGTAGGGAAGAACACAGTTTCCTTGCAAATCCCTGTTTCTTTTAATGCCGAGTTCTGGACCACTGTGGGATAATCAATGATTCACTTAGACACAGAGGTCAGAGGTCAAGGCCATAGTGGACTAACAAATAATTTTGGATTCCACTGAACATGATACATTAAGGTCAGTTTAAGGGAATATCTTCAAAATTGGTACACATTTTCACTTTGACTCAAAGATGAACTGATTAGATTTTGTTGGTCAGAGGTCAAAAGGTCAAACTCACTTGACCTAATGTTGTTGTGAACGTGATATATGTATGAGGAATTTCATTACATCTGGAACAATTAACTCAAGGAAGGACTGTTGTAATATACTTTAATTATTCTACCCAATAAAATATGAATATCTGTGGAACACATATTACAGACATGTTTATCCCGACTCATGAATGAACTCTATCTCTGTGGTCAAGGTCAAAGGTTGAGGTGACAGTGACCTTACAAATCATGTGTCTGGCCTTTTGAATGAGATATTTCAGGGAGGTCTAGTGGGGATTTCTTCAACTTTTCCATCAACTGTCTTAAACTCAAGGTTGAAATCAGTCAGAGGTCAAAGGTGACCTCATAGAAATCTATATAAAGTTTTTTGCATACAGTGCATTGGGGTGGGGGGGTCATTCTGGTTTGATGCAATAATATCAACAAACATAATTCCTTTCAATTTGTAAAACTGAGAGTAAAATGCTGGATAGTGAGATCTCAATGAAGAATTTACTGGTTTCAGTTAAAGGTGCAGTGTGTAAGATTCGGTGACCTCTAGTGGGGAAGTTGCATGTTGTATCCATCACCTCATCCATACCCTCCCGAGCATGCATCCACTCTGGGCTACCGTAAAAACATGGCTGCCCCCTGACAGAGGACCTGCGCCTCATGAAAATATACGTTAATGGCCTCATTTAAGGTTAAAGGGTAAGAATTATACATTTTGGTGATTGTAATATTATTGGTGTGTAATTGTTTCATAATTGTTTGACAAAAATGACTGAAATTTTACACACTGCACCTTTTAAAATGTACATGTTAAGAAATCAGGTTGAAACAAACCATGACGAAAACTGAGATTCCAAGGAATAGTTTGACGTCAATATATTGACTGAACATGACCCATGAATGCACTGACCTACAGTGTATGAACAGCCCCGTATATCGCAGTGCGTGTGTGTGTGTGTGTGTGTGTGTGTGTGTGAGACGCTGAGCAGACCAAGTGTCAGGGTCCAGCATTGGTGGCCTGACTGCTGGTGATAACACGAGCGGCGCTGACGGCAGCTGGAAGGTGAGAGTATCCCACGTGTTGATGGGGAGAGGGACTGGTTTTTGCCTTGTGGGGGATTTCCACTCTGTGTGAGTGCACTTGTCCATTGGTACCTGTGCCATTTATACCTGGACGAAGGGCTCTTCCACTGGAGACGACATCACCACCCCCCCCTGCCCTGGTTCATCAGAAAACTAAAAATACGCTCCTCTCTCGTTTCGTGATGTTCAACTGTCCCTTTAAATTTATCCAAACTATGTATTCCATTTCAATTCCAGAAATGTTTTCATTCCCTCCAGGTGCAGTCATTATTCCCTGTGCTACACCATTAAGAAGAGCATCCTATTACAGAGTGTAAGAGGAAATATCCCAGATTCACATCCTCATCCAGATCCATGTCAGATTATAAACGTTTGTAACAGATTGTAACAGATTGTTATTCTCCACATTAAGTGCCTTGGTAATCTATTTTTGTGTTTTGGAGTAATTTTAGCAACAAATGCACCCATGCTAAAAAAAAACCTCTATGAGGGAGGTAAAGATTAAATCCTGATACTCAAAATAGCTTTCTTAGATTTCTGCTTGACTCTAAAATTAGCTGAAACTGTGTACCACACATAGTATATTTATCCACTTTCTCCAGCTGCACTGCACAGAATCATGAAATAACAATTTTCACATTGAAAATGACAATGAAATATGAATAGCTGCATTCATACATGACATTTCCATCTTTGTTCATTATTCTTTCACACGCATTTATGTTCAAGTCCTTGTGTCGCCTTCGGTTTATTGCGGTGCTCGTTCCCAGCGGGTCCTAAAGCAAGGCTGGTCAGTTTCACCTTTAGGCGTTTTGAGCGGACGCTGCATTTTTAGGTGTTTGTGTAATCAGAGGACATAAAGGCAGTGACCCAGGACGTGTATTTCCCCATTAGGCTCAGAGGGGCCTCTCCTGTAACTGTATAAATAGTCTCCAGGCCAACAGGAGCCAAGCACAGGAATGCAGGCAATGCAATGACAAGACGTTTTCAGTCACCAGGCTCAACATCTCCCCCAAACCTTCTTGGGGAATATGAAGGTGTGAAGCTTGTTTCACCACACACAAGGGAGAATAAACAGGAGAGTATCTGCAGGTCACACTCATGTGCTGGAGCAGAGGAAATGAACAGATGACTGAGGAAATAGGGTGAAAAGTGAAAAAGTGTGGTGCAATGTACTTTAATATAATTCAATGTACGTTAAAGTGCCTTTGGTTGTTTCTTCAGGCCAAGAGGTCAATACGTTTGCAGCATTGTATAACAACTACTGGACAGATCACAATCATACTCGTTGGAAGGATGTGGTTTGACTTAGGGAAGAATCAAATAAACATTGGAGTAAATTGTTTCTGTGCTGTCTTTAGAATTTTTATTTCTCAGGGAAAAGCGCATGGGTCTTATTTAAATGTGCAGTGTGTAAGATTTTTGCCATTTTTGTCACTTGTAAATATGACTTCAGTTGTCATTCAAACTCAAAAAGTGTGTAGTGTGTCCACTCAGGGCTACTCTAATAACATGGCGGCCCCCGTAGAGAGGATCCGCTCCTCATGTAAATATACATTGATAGGCCCATTTAAGGTTCATGGAAAAACATATTTACGTGAAATTGTTTTGTAATATTTTTAGAAGTGACAAAAATGACCAAAATCGTACACACTGCACCTTTAAGGAAAGTTATATTGATGAACTGGTGTAGATCTGATTGCAGAGGCTTTGATGTCACTACTTGCAAGATGACATGAACGGATTTTGTGTGTGCAGATTTGTGCAGCAGCCTTTCCTGTGTGGTCGTCTGCGTGTTTGGCCAAAGTGCCTGCTCTCACAATCCAAGCTGCAGTGTTGACTACACAGAATGGACACTAGATGGCAGCAGAGAGTGTATTATTCAGAAATATGATTGTGCATACCTGAAAAAAACAGACAAATATGTACAGTGTATTTTACAGTTGTAAAGGCAGTTGAGCATCTGTAACTTTGTGAGTGAACAATTTACAATATATATAAATGGAGTTACTCCTGTTGGATTAAATGGAAATATCAACATTATTGTCTTACTGTATTGAACTCAGTAATGTGTTACAGGTGTACTTTCAGCCTTTTCTGTCGGTGGCAGAAACCAACATTGTATTTGTTGTTCACACTCATGTCTACATTTCCTCCGCACTGAGCTGCCTGTAAATGAAAGCGTGTGAGTGTTGGCTGGACATGCACCGACTCTACGCTCTGCACGTCCCAGTGGCTCGACACATCACACATGTACTGTACTCACGTCCCATGCATTCTCCACAGGAGAGCTAATGACTTCCATTCTAATAATCTGCCCTTTGAGAGCTATTTATTATCGCTCCGAAATATGCAGATGTGTGGGTGCGCATGCCTGATTCCCATTAAGCGTTCACTTCCCATGGGCAGCGGCAGCGTTCTTTGATGCAGCTGCCAGTCTGAGCAGGTGAGGCGCCTCCTCACCTCCATCTCAGCTCCCTCAGGCTAATGAGTTGCTGCTGAGCCCATGCCAGCTTTCTTCACGGCCAGTGGAAGACACATTCCTGGTGGTTGGGCCCTGGGCGCGGTGCTCTGTGGTCAGCCGCAATTTGTCTCGGGCCGGAGAGTCTTATGGCACCGAAAGGCCTGGTATCCCTCAATACGTCCTCACGCTGCTCGCACACAATGTTTAATGCAATGCTCTGTTTATAATGATGCATCTCTGGTATTGGGTTGTGTGTGTGAGTGTGTGTGTGAGTGTGTGTGTGTGTGTGCGCGCGTGTGTGTGTGGTGTATCCTTGTGGGAACCACTTTGTGCATTTTTGCAGACTGAGGTCATTTGGGCCTTTCTTTACTCCTTAAAGGGGCTATAGTTTTGGTTTGAGATTTGCTGTTGGCAGGCGGAACTAGGAAATGCATGCAATCAGTGTCAGAGCCCTTTGTGTGTGTGTGTGTGTGTGTGTGTGTGTGTATGTGTGGTGTCACTAAAGAGAGCATTTCTAAACAGAAATGATGGTGTGTGGTCTGGTCATGCACAACACCACACACACTGCGGGCGCTCGATGACGGATTTCTCACTATTTCTGTGCACAGCAGAGCAGACAGAAAAAAATCCATCTCCAATTGTGGCATGCTCAGTGAGCTATTTAAGGTATTTCGTCCAATGCCCTTCTGTGTCATTACTCTCGCTGCCTGCCTGCATTTCGGAGCTCGACTCGGAGTTGAGTGAAGAGGAAAAGGCAGTTATGTTAAAGGCAGCAGCCACGGACTCTTGGTTTTCGAGCGAATGCACAAAACCACAGCAGGGGAAACTTTGGGAAGATGAGAGGCTGCTGCAGAACTGAAATCTATACGAGGCGTCTCCGACATCAGGACCAGACAAATTCCATTCACTGATGTTGGAACTTGTTGTCAAATGCAGAATAGGATCTTGGTTTGGATTTCACGGTGCTGTGTGTACGATTTTGGTCATTTTTGTCACCTCTAAAAATATTAAAAAACAATTAGATACCAACATTTTCATGAATTTATCGTCACTGAAATGTTTCTTGTTTATTCCATTACCCTATAATGTATATTTGCATGGGGAGCTCTCAATGGGGGCCACCATGTTTTTACAGTAGCCCAGAGTGCACCTTCTAAACATCTTTAAACTCTACCACAGGTTCTCCCGTAGGCTCAGAAGGATGAGGGTGAGGCGATGGATACAATATGCAACTTCAACTCTTGATGTCACCAAATCTTACACACTGCACCTTTAAACACACAAATATAAAAAGGGCATAAGCTTTGACATGTGATCCCTTTGCAAACTGTCTTGTCTTCGTGTTTCCTCAGTCATCCGTTAAAAAAAAGAAATGTCTCATAAAAAGGTTACAGAAGACGTCTCCTCCTGATCAAAGGCTCTCAATAACTCATGCTTCTACAGCCAAATGTTCTGAGTGGCTCTGATGTGAGATGAGACAAATACCTTGTGTCATCTCCTCGAATTCATTCGCTTTAAAAACCTTTGGCTCATGTAAATGTTATTTCTGTAGCAGATTGTATTGTCAAAGCGTAATGGAGGGGAAAAGTAATCACAGATGTTGATATGTAAAGTGGAATCAAAGTCTGAGCCTGGTTTGGATGCAGGTCACTGAGATAGTGTGTCAGATATTGGATGGAGAGATCTGAGAGAAAGAGAATAATACTTCACATTTGATTAAGGTTTGATGACATCTTGTTGCATGTTGTAACCATCGCCTCACCTCACCCTTCTGAACATGCAGGAGATCCTAAGGAAGACCTCAGTTGTCATTAAAACTCAATAGAAGTTGAATATGTCCACTTTTACTGCTGAAACATGGTGGCCCCCATATGGAGGACGCGCTCCTCAAGTAAAATACATGAATGGGCTCATTTAACTGTATTGGAAAAAAAGTAGCATTTACGTGATTACAAATTCATGAAAATGTCAATATGTCATTGTTTTGTAAAAGTGACAAAAATGACCGCAACCTTACACACTGCACCTTTAAGGAACAAAAAATAAAAGATATTCAGATTTAGATATTGTTTGTGTTACTCATTTTACGAATTAGTTCATCCTTCTCCTTTAACGTCTGTACATTGAACTTATACCTCATACATCATAAAGTAAAGTGTAACCAGCACCAGCACTTTGGGTACAAAATCTCTCTCATTGTGATCAGTGGGCGAGAAGATAATACGGACCTTTAAAGAGATCACGTAAACCTGGTATCTGACATGATCACATTTTATTTCAATGTCAGTTTAGTACAATTTTAGAATGGAGTAAAACAAGAGGTCCCATGCGGAGATGTGAGCTCTCATATAACATCTACATCCCCTCTCAGATCTTATTCATCCTCATCATCATTAGTAAAGGCCAAGTGATTCAAATTTCAAAGCTTTATAAACACCGTCTGCGTGTTTGGCAGAGAGGAGTCACTACACCAGTTAACCAGTAACCCTTCCTGCTGCATCGTGTGGAGCAGACCTGGTATGAGGTCATCGCCGGTGACCTGTTGCTGACTCATGACGCAGCGCGACTGAAATCCTGACTGTTTCAGGAAGGCAGTAATTTTAAATTCTCCCTCATGGGCTCATTTGATCTCTGCAGGAGGAGGGGGAGGGAAAGAGCGCTGGTATTTTTATACCTGCTTTTTCTTTTTTCTTTCTTTTTTTGTTACATTTTGGAGGCATGATGTCATTTCATATTTAGACTTGGAATAATGAGAGTGTCTGGAGAGGCTGTGGGGGCGAAGGCTCGCACTTAAAATTAATACTACATGGGGACTGTTTGACCAATAGTGAACATTCCTGAAACATGAAAGCATGTCAGCCTATAAGGAGGAACCTGACCTACTGATACTGTTATGGAGAGTTAGCGAGTTGATGTGAGGTAGTCAGTTTGACGTATTGCTTGGTTCTCACCATACTGATAAATGACTTGTGTTATATACGTGTACAACCATGTGCTTGAGGCGTGAGTGCAGTCCAGCCTCATCACTTATTACATGATTTCACCACAACTAGAAACGGCAACTTTCATGTAAAACACTAAAACCGGGCCCACGGACGATTGCGCTCATAGAAGTGCAGGAAAACATTCACACGGATGGATGCACGTCAGTGATATTCCTCACTGCCATGTTAATGTGTCGGACAGGGCTGTTGTGTTCAGGCCTCTGCGTTGGCCCCTCGGCCCTGTGCCGGTCTGGAGACAGGGTGTGAAGTTTCACCCAATGAGGTGAGACTTTTCCTTCTCCTGTTCCAGCTTTGGAGTCTTGGAGGCTCCGACATTGACCCCTAAGCGCGCGCGCACACACATACAGAAATATACACAAATATACATGGGCTTATTTAAGGGTAGTGAGGGGAAATTTTAGGTGATAACGTTGTGAAAATGTCAGGTTGTTTTATAATATTTTTTAGAAGTGGCAAAAATGACCAAAATCTTACACACTGCACCTTTAAAGGAGATGATTTTGACATGTTTCCATTCATCAATCGCAGGTGGCTGTATAGTGCCATGTCATATGTCCTTCAACCATAAAAACAAGCTCAACATGCCTGCTCTGTTCTTTACACAATCTAATCTGGCACTTCCTTGAAAGCAGCTCATCAAAACCTTGCGAACGACAGGAAAACAGTCAGAATGAATACATTAAATAAACAATGCCACCAACTTGTCAGTCCAAAGAATGGTTTACATTGTGCAGCAGCTGAGCGGCACGGTGGTTGCTGGTGTGATCACCACCTCAATACAGGGATGTCTGTTTACGCCCATGTGTACGTGTGCAGATGTCTATATATGTCAAATTTGCCCTCACGTATCAACTAATTAAATACTGGGACAGTGCGACAGTGTGATTCTGTGATTTAGTAACAAATGAGTTGATACAGTTAACAGGAAATGTAATTAGAGAATTTGAATATGAAACATGTGCAGGCAGTGATGTAAATGTACGTCAGTGTGATATATTCAGCACAACCATAACTTACAAACGAATAGGACACAGTTGGTGAGGACAAGAGGCGGTTAGAGCTCTGTAGTGGCGGAGTAGTGGTAGTGGTATAGACTCACTCTTGTGGTAAGAAATGGTTTGACAACTTGGCTGAAGTGGCACCCTTCTGGTTTTCTGTGTAGGAGGGAGGCAACAGGTCTTTGGAATAATGTCAAGACTATTTCTAAAGATACTTTGGGATGTTTATGATTTTATTGTTTGGGATACTGTCCCTTTAGGTGAGATTATTGTGTTTCATCTCTTTTTCCATGTCTGCTCAGTCAGATTGATCCCACAGAGTTCATCAAATGTCACAGTATGTGACAATATTTTAGTACAACCTTTCTATGAACTTAAGTACAAATCTATTGTATGAAACAATCTTAATGTTTTGTTTGTTCTTGGAAACATACAGTACATACAGCCAAGAGGAGTATGGGCTCATTGACAGCAACATATTGAAATCCCATTTAGTCCTGAGTGGGTGAGTCTCTCTTTCAAGGATGGGGGATTTGATATCTCCTATTCAGAGTAATTTAATTTGGTGTATATATTATGGAGCTGACACAATAAAGGAAGGAATGTTCCAAGTCTACAGAGAGGGGGTGGATAAATCATAACTAAACTTGGGCAGAGAGGGTTAAATGAGGGAGTTGAAGTCGGACGAGACGGAAATGAGATTTGTAGAGAGTTATATAAGTGGATCAGTGACAGTTGAAGAAGTGGAATACCAGATTTAATATGAAGCATGTCTGTTGTGGACAAAGGCAGCAGTCATGCACGGCGGGAGGAGAGTAATCCAAGACCAAGTTCAACAGGAGGATGGGCACAGGACGCTCCATAAATCTTTCCTCTGTACTGAGGCCGGGGCGAGAGCGGGGCCCGTTTGACCTCACCGGTGAACAGGTACCACGACCATTAACGCACAGTGGTCACTCACACACGAGCTACATACAACCAATCACGTCACACGAGCTCAGGTTACGTGAGTTTCACAAAGATAAACAGACTAACAAAAAAAAGAAAAAGGTCAGCGGTTTCAAGGTTTGGACTTGCCGATGCATTACGGCGCTCGGTTAGGGTTTGTAGTGTTGAGTCATCCGGGGCCTTGAGGTCTGTTCTGCAGCTGGACCAGCGAGCACCAGGTTCCATTCATCTTGTTCACCTGTTAAATGACGCGCCCCCCTCTTCCTCACGCTCGAGAGGGCACAGTCATTAGACTCAGCTTACGGTAATCTGCCGTTTGATTTCAGGCTGTGATTTTTTTTTTCCCTAGACGTCGGATTCCTGCGTGTCTGCTGCCAACGTGCCGTGTTTGAAGTGGAGCCCGATTCAATTATGCATCTTGAAAATACTGAAGGGTTGGAATTCGGCGAATGTGTGCGTGTGTGTTTGTGAATGCTGTTGTCTGAAGAGGAATGACTGCAGACTCCTCAGCGTACGATGTGCGAACACACAATGTGCACTTGGCTGTGCGAAAATCCAGCCCGGCGCAGGGAGCGCTTCTTTTTTACAAGCAGACGAGAGGTCGGATGGGACTCATAAAAACACGCTCGCCTCTTCCTTCCCATGTATTTGTGATGGGATAACAGCTGTGTGAACGTCTGACATGGAAACTCGCGATTGTGCTTCCTTGTTCCTCGTCCTCCCCGCGTTGGCTATCAGCATATCAGCTGCATAACATACTGTTTCATATCAGGAATGTGGAGGGTGGGGGTCTGCAGGGGAAAGACAAGGGAAAGATGCCCTATGTCTGGTGCATGTGCGTCTGATCAGAGCTCAGGTTTAAGCCCATAAATTCAGAGCGAGAAGCAGAGGTCATGCAGCTCGGTCCCCGACAGCAGCCTTGGCCCGTCGTCTCTGCTCCCATTTATCTCCCACTGAGTTCTGCCGGCCAAAGTTCGACTAACATCTCGCCCGTCTCCGTCTCCGACGCTGCAGAATTACAGGGTGTTTCTGACTCCCCCCTTTCAGTCAGCTCCTCGCCATGTCCGGCCTGGCAGACTCGCTTGTCTGTGCCCGACCACGGTTTGGCTGCAGAACTTAGAATCTTCCATGGTGCTGATGTTGAGGAGCATTATCCGCCCACGCTCCTGGAGAGCTGGTGTGGCCGTCATGGAAACAGATGTTTTTGTGTGTTTGCATGTTTGCATGTTTGTGGCGAGGTCGTGGGTGGCTGCTAGAAGGTGGAGTGTGCTTCTTTTTTTATTTTTTATTCTGCTATATTTACACATGAGGAGATGATCAGAAGTATGATGCCACAATTCTTTGGGAAAATTGCACCATATTAATACAATTTTGTATTCATAATTTGCATATTTACACATTTGCACAGTTGGTCCTTTCTACCATGTTGTGTCAACATATATTGTCCCAAAATGGACAACATATGGAAAGGTCGAGGTGATGGGTGTTGAGCTGCAACATGCAACTTTCTCTCTAGGTGTCACTCTACCTGACATACCCTCACAGTTCTAACTGTGCAGTACAGGCGAGTCAGTCCACAGCCATGCATGTGACCGTGCTGCATGTGGCGGAGTTTTTGCGCTAACTCTGTCTAATTGTTGTTCCCAGAAAGTTGTGATACAAACCGAGAACAGACACAGACTGTTCTGTGGTTTGTCTCCAGCTGTAATTACTCAGTGGTTCTGGTGGAACATGGAAATTTGTAAACTGATGAAATTCTCTGCACATGATCTGACGTCAGCACTGACCATGTCGTGTACGTAAATGCCCACTGAAACTGTTTGGGGGGAAAGAATTTGGTTTATTCAAGTCATTTACCTCTTATATAATAATTATTGTTTATATTAATGTTTATTCATCATAAATTCTTCCGACCATCAATCCTCAGTCAGCTGGATTTTGGATTTTGAAGTTGCCTAAAAACAACCGTAACCTCAGCATAAGTCTCAGCAACAGTTGGTCTTCCTGGCACTTCTTCCTCAGACTTCACGTTTTTTCGTTCATTTATTTTATTTTTTGATTTGTTTAACTCTGGGCTCTCCTGCATGTTGCTTTTTTGTTGGTTTTATGGTCGATTTATTTGACATTTCCATGGATGCATCATCATCGTGGTGTAACATCAAGAGAGGATGTCCTTTCTGTTTGTGTCTGTGTCATTTGGTCTCCCTGGAGCGAAAGCGGCAAAAGTTGCCATGACAACATGAACTTTGGTTTTGTGATGCGAACTGACCCCTGAAATGCCCTTTATAAACAGGACAATGTTTTGCTTAAGTTGCGTGTGTGTGTGTGTGTGTGTGTGTGTCTGTCTGTCTGTCTGTCTGTCTGTCTGTGTGCGTGTGTGAGAGAGATTTTTTCCAGCGTAAGCAAAAACGTTGTCAGGACCAGTAGACCCTATTGAGACCAATTGTGATCCTGAGCCTCCTTGGTCAGTTAATCAGTCAGTCAGTATGTCACTTATTCTGTCAGTCAGTATTCAGTCAGTCAGTCCTGTCGCAGCACAGTGGTCAGCTCTCTCTCAGGATCTTCTTTGACAATGACCAAAATATCACTTCTTCTTCTTCGTCTTCTTCTTCAGACTTCAACACACCACACCCTCTCATCCTCCTCGGGACTGTACATCATCAACAAACCACAAATACCAGGTTTTTTATCTGTGCTCACTGGTGAATCTGACGTTTGGGAGCCTGTCATTGTCACGTTCTGTGCCTAAGGAGCGTGACCAGACGCGGTAGCCACAGCCATCTGTCTCAGACTCACCAGGTGCTGCCCATTCAAAGTGCTTCTATTTACATCCTGACTTGTGCAAGCTATTTTTGTTGCTGGCCTAACTTAGGCTTTTAAAGTGGCCTCCTCACTCCTGGCATGTGGGATTTATTTAGTAAAGGCCACTGTATTCACCGCCCTCTCTTTTAATGGGTGTGTGTGACATTTGGGTCATTTTTTCACTTCTAAAATATTATAAAACAATTACATACTGACATTTTCATGAAGTTATAATCACCTAAATGTTTTACTTTTTTTCCATGACCCTTAAATGAGCCCATTTACGTATAGTTACAGAGGAGCGGGTCCTCTCTACGGGGGCCGCCATGTTTTTACAGTAGCAAAAGTGGACCTGTTAAACATCTTTTGAGTTTGAGTGACGACTGAAGTCTGCCATATTTTCTCCTGCATGCTCAGAAGGCTGAGGGTGAAGTGATGGATACAACATGCAACTTCACATGTACATATCGCCAAATCGTACACACTGAAACTTTAAGTCTTTGAGATCCCAGTCACACGTCGGAGCCACATAGGTTTACATGGTGATGGGTCACTTGGCCTGGAGCTCTGGGTTTTGCTGTGGTGCTTTTGATGGTCTGCAGACTTTTTTTTGTTTGGGCGAGAGATTCCAGAATGAAAACATGTGGTCCTGAATATGCTTGTTAAGATGTTTGTGGAAGACAAAATGTGTAATTTAGAAGAAGTTTACCTGCTTCCAGCCCTGAGTTAGATTTGTAACCTTGGGCATACAGACATGTAGACGATTCAACCAACCGCTGGACTTATATGGATGGATTCAGTCTGGAACTTGGTCATGAACATACTTTTTCTGCTCCTCTGGCTGGTGTGAAATTTGGCAGCTCCGGACTGCTCCCTCCCTCTCTACCCTTGGCTCAGTCTTAGCATAGTGTGTGTCTGTGTGTGACTGTGTGTGTGTGTGTGTGTGTGTGTGCGTGTGTGCGTGTGTGTGTGTGTGTGACTCAGAGTGGCCGTCCCGGTGTGAGAGAGTGTCAGCAGCTCAGTATGTGTCATACTGTCAGGAGGAGAAGCTGTGTGAAGATCAAGGAAGTCATTAGTAACTAGGTGGCAGCAGCAGTGCAGCAACTCTGGTAAGTGACAGACTGAACCATCATCTTTGTCGACGACATCATTCACTCAGGTGAAATTAGGTTAAGGTGCTACACCTCTCGATTTGATTTGCGATGGCTCGACATGGGATATGTTTACACTCTGTCAGAGTACAGTTATGTGGTTCACGTATGTGAGACTATAGCAGAGGAGTTTTTATTTAGACCTTATTTTTCTCTATTAAAGGTGCAGTGTGTACGATTCTGGTCTTTTTTTATTGGTAAAGAAATATTACAAAACCATTACATACTGATATTTTACAATCACCTAAATGTATTATTTTTAATCCATTACTCTTAAATGAGCCCCTTAATGTATATTTACATGAGGAGTGGGTCCTCTCTGCGGGGGCTGCCATGTTTGTACGTACTAAACATCTTCTGAGGTTTAATGACAACTGAAGTTGACCATAGATTCTCCTGCATGTTCAGAAGGGTGAGGGTGAGGTGATGGATACAACATGCAATTTCACCACTAGATGTCACCAAGCCTTACACACTACACCTTTAAATTGTGTTGTTCTCTGAAAAACAATTTGATGTCCTGTGTGTGATTCATTGGTGGATGAGTGAATGAACGAATGAATGAAGTGGTCAATGTTGTTCTTTCTGAACATAAAGATAAACAATGTATTTTTTAATCTCTGACAAAACTGACTGAAATTGAGATGTTGCATTAGTGTTTGTGTGTGTGTGTGTTTGTTTGTGTATTTGTGTGTGTGTGTGTGTGTGTGTGTGCGTGATGGGCTGGGCATCCTGCTGGAGTGCCGAGGTATATGGATTTGTGGCTCAGCTGCTGCCCATGTCTGTCACTATTTTGGCTCTCTCTCTCTCTCTCTCTCTTTCTCTGTCTCTGTCTCTGTCTCTGTCTGTCTGTCTGTCTCTTTTATTTAGGCCAGTTCTTTATAACTAAACACAGTGTGAAATTCTCAGTTTAAATGAATGCCTGTGACAATTCACTGTAACCTGCCGTCACTGACATCTGCTCTCCTGTGATGAATCAGCTGAACATGTATATCTGATGGACAGCGGGAGGGAGACCGCACTAATCCAGCTGTCCCCCCCCCCCCCCCCCGTCCCCCCCCCCCCCCCCCGTTTAAAATTCCACAGAGAAAAAAATGCCCGTCATTGCTTCCGGTCAGAGCTGTGCAGCTGTCTGCTGTCCAGAACATTCCACTGACCTCTGACCCCTGATCCTGAACTCCGATTAGCAAGACTCCATCATCTGCTGCTGTATCAAGCAGAGGATTCCAGCATGTGACATATTTTAACATTTGTGTTTACATGCACTTCAAGCACATAACAGAACACTTGAACTAAGGTTACTCCCAAATCCTGGCTGCTTATATTATCTTCTTGGCCCAGATGATGACACTCAAACAAATGATCTACAAATTCTCAGCGTTGCACATTTACTGTAGCTGAATTCAGGTCATATTCATAACAAGTTAGTTTTGAAATGTCGCCCCCGCAACTGGTAATAGTCATTTCCTGGCATTTGAACCACATTTAAAGGTGCAGTGTGTACAATTTCGGTCATTTTTGTCACTTCTGAAAATATTATAAAACAATTACATCCTGACATTCTCCTGAATCTATAAATGTTATAGTTTTTTTTCCATTACCCATAAATGAGCCCAGTAATGCAGTTTTACATGAGGAGCGGGGCCACCATGTTTTTTACAGTAGCCCAGAGTGGACGTCCCAAACATCCTCTGAGTTTTAATGACAACTGAAGTTGATCACAGGTTCTCCTGCATGTTCAGAAGGGTGAGGGTGAGGTGATGGATACGGCATGCAACTTCACCTCTAGGTGTCACCAAATTTTACACACTGCACCTTTAATTTTTGAATTTGAATGCCGTAATAATGATAATAAGGGGACACATCGTGTGACAGACTCCTGGTCGGTTGAGCTTGTGGGACAAAATGTGAATATGGCTGTTTTTGTATCCAGGATCATTTACATCAATTTGAGACGGCAGAAAACAATGGTGTCCATTTTTATTCACAGTCAACAGATGCTGCATCGTGAGACACCAAATGCTCTATGTTGTGCTATACAATATAAAGTGCCATATAATGAACTGTTCTCTGTGTAGCAGAGCTATGTTTTTGTGTGTTATGAAGTGGAGGTTGGTAACACTGCATACCTGACTGGCAGGTAAATATTACATTATATGTTGCAGTGGAAAATTATACTACTAAAGAAGGATGTGGCTGCGTACAAGTATTTTTAGTGAGGTTTCACTTTTAGACATTTCCCTTTTAGTGCAGCGTTCGTTGTTGGTGCCCAGTCGGCATCTGTGGGAAGGAGGAAACCCGATCTGCCTTCCAGCTTGAGTTCGCATGAATTATGAGACCGTTCTGTTGTGGAAAATAAAACAACATAGCCTTGCTACAGAACTGGGCAGTTGCAGTTGAACTCTATTGTAGTTTGTAATTAGGGATAAAGACTGCCTCGGTGCCGCCCTTTACGTCCACTTGCACTTTGCTTGACTCCTGTGGTCGATAGAATCGAAACCTAATCCCGAGACCGAACCTGGACGTACAATCAAAGTCAGCCATGTTTGTGGAAGTCTACGTCTCGTCCTTCCATGTCGTATACCTTCAACTGTTTGCTGATTTACTTGTGGGTGTGTCTCTACAAGCTCGTCACCCCTACATCCTGTCAAAGTCATTTTTTAATGTGGCGATGATCAAACCCTTCTTCCTCTTTCTTCTTCTCTTCTCCTGCACGCTTCCTCCAGCCTCCGCTCCTTTGGGTTTGTGGTGAAACTGAAACTGGGTTCATAACAGTTTCCATCAACAGCAGCAAATAACAACAGGGTCAGATGAGGAGAGCGTGGCCCTCGGTGTGGGCCCACGTGGGCCCGTGGCGGCCAGGGCAACGGGCTGGGGTTTGGCCCTGCCTGAGGAATGCCCTCTTCCTCTGTGTGTGAATAGGTCAGGACGGCTGAGATCATCCTCACGGTGACGTTAAAGGCATCATGTGGCCTCCATTGTCTTAAATGCGATGTGTATAATTACTGTTTCACATGCTGGAAAGCTGCTGACAGGCTGGTCGGTTGATGGCAAGAATGGTTTCGTCACCATCTTGACCCAGGAGATGAATGAGTATGCGAGGCATTTCGCATTGAAGCCCATTTACCCTCAGCTATTTTGTGTACATTGTTCCGAATACTTATGTTGTTTTATGATCTTATTGTGTAAAGAGGAAGTGGGCGGTCAAGCAATGTTCTGCCAAGGAACTTCTACCTTCACCCTGTTCCCTCACTGCTTTTCCAACACACCCTGCTTCCCCTCGACATGGCTGAATTCCTTCTGTGACTCAACCAAGTCCGACCCAGCTCCCTGACCACCCCCACCCCCCTCCACCTGGGGTGTCAAACCCATTTTCACTGAGGACCACATCAGCATTATGGTTGCTCTCAAGGGGCCGATTTTAATTGTGGGACTAAATGTAAGTATTACTTAACATATTGTAACATATCTGTCTTCATACTTGATTATCATTTATTCAAGTTACAAATGTTGCATATGCACTTACGTACATGTGAAAATGTAAACACAGTTCATGGGTAATGTTTGCTTTGGTCTTTAATTTTTCGACAATCATGTGATATCAAGCTCTCCCGGGCCACACAAAATGATCTTGCGGGCCACGAGTTTGACACATGTGATCTACACCGTTCAGGCAGAATACCAGGTTCAGCGCATTCCAAAGAAACAGAGAGGAGCTCTAATAAACATTACCGTCTGTCTCCAAATTAGTTTACCCGGTAATTATGCATAATAGTGGATCGTTAAGGCCGATAAATAAGAGATTATTTTTTACTGTTGTGCTTGTTTGTGCTTCCTGGTTTACGTTCAGTCAACCCTCAGAGGAGCTTTAAGCTGATGAGCTCTTGTGCTTCCACTCTGTGTTTGCTCAAATTGCTCCCAAACAAATGTACTTTCTCCTGCTGGGCAAATGTTCTGTGTTTTGAAGTCAGAGAGAAGGAGAGTCATTGTGACATAACCAGAGTGGAAACTACTGAAGGCATATAATAAAGTCAATTAAGACTGAATACACAGTGTGTTAGCTCACAACACTATGGCATTACGTAAATCACAATTTTTTTTTATCACCAAACAAGCATTTTGCATGTCCATGTTTGCATTCAATCGCATGAATTTTATTTCTTAGGAATACTTTTGTATGAGCCCACCTTACTCTTGTGTTATCTCACAATACTTTTACGTTTCTGTGCAATACTTTTATGTTACCTTTAAAGGTGCAGTGTGTAAGATTTGTGGCCCAGAACCAGCACGGGAACCAGTTTGGTGGAAAAGGGGCAACTTAGAGGCGCAACGGGGAAATGATTTAATTATAATTATAGTTCAATAAGTTGCTGCATGGAAAATCATATTTTATCTTTTCTTGTGATCAGTCCGCCCTGTGGAAATCCCACACCCCTGCTGTCTGTGTTCACTATAGTTACACACACACACACGCGCACACAGAGAACATACATTACCTCCAACAGCCACAACATCCCCCATCACAAAAACCAAAGTCATTAGTCTAATGATGTCATGTGTTACACTAAGCCCTTTTCCGGTATGTGTTTTCTTTAACGCAGCTCGAAATACGTCCGAATGATTCTGCTGCATTGAAGGGGATTTGTATCATGCCGTCCACATCAAACGGGGAGCATATGGCCGCACAGTCCACAGGGAATTGTTTTGATGAATTCAGTGAGTGACTTGAAAAGAAAATAGTGAGGTTTCACCAGCAGAAGAAACCTGAGTTCTCCAAAGCAAATCCACAGCAGACATGGCCGTCACACAAACGAGCTGTTTTCCCTTTTTTTCCCGCTGCCTGTTTGTAATCTGGAAAAATGGATTTCCAAGCCACAGGGACATATTGGTTTGCTCAGACAATCATGGTTTTACACTCTGTCAGTCTCGTACCAACGAATTTGGCCTGTTTTGTTTGAACAAAGTCAGGTCACACGGGATTCTTGTGTTGTCCCAGCCTCTCTCTCTCTCTCTCTCTCTCTCTCTCTCTCTCTCTCTCTGTCTGGACCATGTGTGATTGGCGGCGTGTCTGGAGCACAGCGCGATGACTCCTGGCCTCTACTTCCCGGAGGGCGAGGACAAGGGTCTCCGTACTCGTGCCACAGACGGCTCTTCATTAGTGTTGGGTCATGATCTGTTTCCTGTCATTTAACTACACCGGCGTCTGGCTGAGTGATAGAGGCAACGCCGAGTTTCCTTTGTTCCACTCTATCAAGTGATAAGACCGCAGAGCCGCCCGCAGGATGTCAGGGAAGCTGGTGTCAAAAAACGGCAGCACGGCGAGAAAGCAGAGTGACGGGGCTTGGCGTCGCTCCACCTGTCACTGCTGCTTATGAATCGCTTGGTATGATCCGTTACAGTGGTGACACAGCGCATAGTTTTGCCTGTCTGACCCAGCCTGACTCATGTGCATTCACCCCCGGCTCCTTCACCCGCCATTCATCCATCCATCCATCCATTCACTTTCTCCGTCTGGTCTCACGCCCGCTCCGTCAGGTGCAAATCCTCGACCATGAGGTGCTGTCTGAATATGTTATGCTGATGGATTGTTGCTGGAACGCGTGTCAGCCTGCTGCCGTTTGAATGACTGACACAGCAGAAAGCGTAACCCTCGAGTCACGGCCGGGCAGCAGGATGCGGGGAGTTTTTTTCGCAGATAGCTGGACGTCCCGGAGTCGTGGCGTTGCATGGTCGGATGGAACAGCTGTTCTCTTCCGGCATGTTGGGAATTCCCGCGCCACCTCCTGTCAGTGCAGGGGCCGAGAGGTCAACTAGACATCTACGGCTTTTCTCATAATGAGGTGCTGATGGACCGTACTGAATGTTAAGAGTCGGGGGAGTCTGTGGATCTTACGTTTATACATTTAATGCACTTTGAAAGTCCAGTGTGAAAGATTTAATTGGCCAGTACTTGTAGCAGAAATGGAATATCCATAAACTACAATTATATATACATCGCCATACCATTACCCTACAATGAGTCATTTCTGTTTACAGCAGAAGCAGGTCCTTCCTATGGAGGCGGCCATGTCATACCCCCATGTGTTTACAGTAGCTCAGGACAAACAAAACCTGTTTTGAGTTGTAATGGTAAATGAAGGCTACCACATGATCCGTATTCAGCTGCGACAGCAACTTCACCACTAGATATCACAGAATTGTGAACATTCTACCTTTATTTAGAAATTATAGTACTAACTAATAAAAAGTTATAGCAATAATACAACAACAATTAGCCATTCCTATGGCCCATATGCACAAATCACAAATGGTCACATAGGGCTGAAGACCACCTTTGATCTTAAGGTTGCATGTTGTATCCATCACCTCACCCTCACTCTTCTAAACATGCAGGAGAACCTATGGTCGACTTCAGTTGTCATTAAAACTCAAAAGATGTTTAGTACGTCCACTTTTACTTCTGTGAAAACATGGCGGCCCCCGTAGACTAATGGGCTCATTTGAGGGTAATGGAAAAAACATAAAACATTTAGATGGTTATAAATTCATGAAAATGTTAGTGTGTAATTGTTTTGTAATATTTTTAGAGTTGACAAAAATGGCAGAAATCTTACACACTACACCTTAAATGAAAATCTGAACTGATAAAAAGCTACAGACTCCAACAATCAACCCTTTCTATGGCCCATACTCACAAATGGTCTCATAGGGCTTAAACCTCCACTGACCCCAACCCTCAACAAAGGGGAGAAATTACCCAAAAACCTCAGAGAGAGAGAAAGAGGGAGAGAGAGAGAGACATGTGATGACGCATCACTTCCAAAGACAGACACATCTACAATAGCTGCCGTGACCGTCTCAAACTGAGACATCAAAATGCACCGAGCAAGTTACTCAGACAATTCACGACATTCGTGACCACCGACATGTGCGTGATGTGGACGCTGTTGTATGATCCCATATCTCATGTGGTATCCTGATATTCTGAGTGTTGTGGGGGTGTGGGGGGGGGGGGGTCCTCTTTAATCATAGCCGTGTGAGGAAAGAAGAAAGCAGTGCTGTAGAACCCTCTCCTCCCTCAGAATTAGCAGACCCCAGGGAGCAGGTCTGTGAACTGTGTTTGCGGAGCTCTGACTGGAAGGAGGAAAGGGTGTATCTGTTTCCCGTAACACACCATCTCGTCAGTGCCTCAGGGTGGTGGATTTTTGGCAGATATGTAAACCCAGACATACCCAGAGGGCGTGTGTGTGTGTGTGTGTGTGTGTGTGTGTGTGTGTGTGTGTGTGTGATTGGTGAGTGATGTGAGCTCGATTGGCAGGCCTCCATCATATTCACCAAAGGTATATTTAAGTTGTCAAAGAGAGTGATGGCCCGTGCTTGTCAGAAACAATTTCATTGAGAAGGTAAATTCATTTCATGAATCATGATTGCAGCAGCCTGTGGTTTATAATGTAGAAAGAAAATCCAGTATGGAAATGTTTTATTTCTTCTGGCGAGGAAAATGAGCCACAGGACTCATTTCTTTATGAAGTGCTAAATCTCTCAGTCCACAAATGAACTGTATTGTCGACATGTTTTCCTCTTTTAAGGAGCTCGCGGCCGCCAGTGTCCCTGTATAGTCACTGATCTCCTAACAATTAAGTCAGTGTAATGCCCAGTAATTCCAGTAATTACTAATATTCTGAATGTAAACCATGTTTTCTCAATGTGGTCATTCAAGACCAGTGTTTCTCAGCTGGTGGGCGTGACTCAAAAGTGGGTTGCAGACATGTTTTCAGTAACTGGGAAAAAGATTTATGTATTTTTTAAGAGGATTTTTCATGCATCGGAGTGCCGTCTATTCACACTCCTAAACAGTAGGGGGTGATGATGCCCTGTCATGCTAATAGACATCCACCATTTCACAGATAGAAGAAAACCTGTAAAATTTGTTTCATATGCTAATTTACCATGGCGAAACGCAAAGTACTACGCCAACTAGATGAAATTTGTATTTTTTGGATATTGATAACAAAAGTACTGTATGTAGAAGTGCTAAACTGTCCTTGGGCAAGGCACTGAACCCCATATTGTCCCATGCACCCATAAATACAAAGTGCTGCAAATAGAGGCACGGTATGAATGTTTGTGTGACTGGGTGAATGTAAGCTGGACTGTAAAGCGCTTTGAGGGGTCACCAACACCAGATATATAAATACAGACCATTTACTTGACACTCACGTTGCTATTTAACTAAAGATAATGTGTTACCATGATTTGTATCCACAGCTGTGCTAAAATCTCATTTATCCAGCACTTTTTCTCAGTTCAATTCTTTTTTCTATTTGGCGCAGCGTTATGAAATGATGTCTTGGAACGTTGGTTTTAAGAGAAAACACAGATGGTTTTTGTGTCTGTGTCCATCACACCAAATTCTGCTTTACCAGTCCCACTGTGCTTTGAGTTTCCAGCTGATGATTCCTCGGCTAAATGTAAAACAGTTGCTCTGACTGGCACCACGTGTTAAAGCTAAACACCGCCTCACCCCCTCGACCAGGTGGTTCTGTGAGGGCCGAGAGCTGCACAACTCTCCCGACATCCAGATCTGCAGGGATGGTGACCTGCACACGCTGGTGATCGCCGAGGCCTTTGAGGACGACACGGGGCGTTACACCTGCGTGGCGTCCAACAGTCTCGGAGCAGACAACACATCTGCCGAGGTTTACATCGAAGGTGAGGGGGGGAGTGAGTAGAAATAAACGTCTGTTCCACAGTCTGTATCTTACATTGGAAACCAACAGTGTCTCTACCCATGTCCCGTTTGTAGGAGCTTCCTCATCAGACTCAGACGGGGAGGGAGTGGCATCAAAGTCCAGATCAGGAACCATGTCTCAGTAAGTGTGTGACCTCCAGTGACCTCATGACCTCATGAACCTTTCAACTTTCTGAACAGGTTTCAATGAGCCCGGCAGCAGTTCATAAGGGCGGCTGCTCCTGTTTAACTCCACACTTAAATTGCCGCCAAAGAGCCATAACCCTCTCCCCATCACAGTCAACAAAAATGTTTAAAGGTGCAAGTGTGTAAGATTTTGGTCATTTTTGTCACTTCTATTGGTAGAAGAAAAGATTACAAAACATTACATTTTCAGGATTACATTAATGTATTTTTGTTCCCATTTCCCTCAAATGAACCCATCAATGTATATTTACGTGAGGAACGGGCGGGGGGAGGGGGTCCTTTCTACGGGGGCCACCATTTTATTACTTGAGTAAAAGTAAACATACTAAGCATCTTCTGGATTTTAAAGACAACTGAAGTCTACCATAGGTTCTCCTGCATGCATTTAGCCTATTAAACCTGCATTAGTTGGACTATAATAATGGAGTAAATAATAAGTACATATAGGATATCATGATGCCTAGTGATGGCTTCACATTATGTTGTGGGTTACCCCTCACTTTACCCTTCTCTCCCAGGCATGTAGGAGAACCAATTGTAACTTTAAGTTATTATCTAACTCAGAGCATGTTTAGTTTGTTCATTCTGAGTTAATGTGAAAACATGGTGGTGCAACATGGCGGCCTCCATAGAGAGGAACTGCCCCTGATGTAAATATAACGGGCTCATTTAATCATAATCCAAAATAATTCATTCACTCATAATTGATGTGAATAAACACTCAAAACCATTGTTTTTATAATTTTCTTAATTTCATTTTGCCGGCAGAAATGGAAATAGTTCACCAAAATTTTACACACCACCTTTAAACCAACACTGCTTGGTGCTTACTTGGTCTTTAAATGTTTCTGGCAACTATCTGTTCAATTCCTGACCTCTCTGTGATGATCGATGTCACCGTTTCACTAACATCCGTCAAAGGTTGGTGAGTTGATTTCTGTTTGTCTGATCTCAGGGTGCAGAAGAAGACGACTTCAATGTCCCTGACGATACGCTCATCGTCGCCCAAAACCACTGAGGTCCTTCCTCGCCGATCCGCCATGGTACAGTCCATGTCTCAACCTCCACAAAGGGTAAACCACTGTCGGCACACAGAACAGAACAGTAGAGCCACACAGGGTCAAAGAGAAAGCTCATCTCTCATTGAATAAATAAATCATTTTCTGAGAAATCCAAAACATTGCAAAACTAAAAAACTAAACACTTTATTTTTTGTTTAAGAAAGTGATTAAAAGCTTGTTATATGTGACAGATTTGCACCAACATGTATTTATATGAATTTTTATTTGGTGATAAATGTCAAATACTCACGTTATTACATCTTTGACACAAGATTTTGCGCATATAAAATGAAGCTTTAAAAATTCTATCAAGAATTTTCAAATGTTTTTGTTCATTTCTTACACCAGTATCAGTTCCAATCATACATATGAAATATGCATGCATTTAAAAGCATATAACCCTTCAATTGCCTTTTTTTTTGTCATGATGCACCTCCACGTTATGTTTCCTGTAAAATGAAGTTCATACGTTGGTGTCCACACCGAATGCCTAAATATAAAAATAGATCAAGAATATTGATAATATTACGAAATAAAGGCAGTAGCAGCCCAATTCATGTAGGAATTAATACTAGTACTAGTAAAGTGTTTTCTCCATTTGCCATATACGGTAAAAATGATGCTAGTATTGGGGCTCACATTGTTTACGATAGGCTAAAGATGAAAAAAATACATGAAAAAAGAATCAGAACACTCAAAAATCTCAACCTTGTATCAATCCTGAACAATATGCGTGAACATGCTCAAATATGCAAGAAATAAAAAGCAACAAACACAAAATAGTGTCTAGGTGCATCTACAGGTTAAGAAAGTGATTCATACTTCCTAGACCGGCCCCTCTATGCTCATTCACACTAAAATGTGCTGGATTCCTCCCTGATCCTAAATATCACAGATCGGTGTGAAACACTGATCCGAGGAGACACATTTCTGAATGAGCTCCACCTGTGGATGTTTCCTTGCAGATGCAGAGCCCAGTGTCATCACTGTACGGCGCTGAAGGGTCCGGCCCTCCTGTGTTCACTAAGGTAAGTCTGCATGTCCAACACCCAGCACTGCGCAAGTCATATACGACCTTCTGCTTGTTGTTTTTTATACAAGCAGAAGCCTCAATTCTCCTGGATACGTTTTTTTCCACCAGACTTTGGAAAGTGGCCGCAGGGCTTTTTCTCCCGAACACATCAATGAGCTGATGCTGGGTGATAAGAGCCGGTGCTGCTCAGTCGGCATTTCAGTTCATGCCAAAGGGACTGAGGTCCGAGTTTATCAGGACAGGTGAAGCAGAACAGACTAAAACTGCTGCATGAAGTCAGAGGGATAGTGTCGTTCAAACAGTTGGAATTCCTCAAACTTGAATTAAAGGTGTAGTGTGTAAGATTTGGTGACATCTAGAGGTGAAGTTGCATGTTGCATCCATCACCTCACCCTCACCCCTCTGAGCATGCAGGAGAACCTATGGTGGACTTCACTTAAAGTTCAAAAGATGTTTAGTGCCTCCACTCTGGGCTATTTTAAAAACATGGCGGTCCCCATGGGGTGGACCCACTCCTAGTGTAAATATACATAAAAGGCAGAATTTTAGGATTATGTAAAAAGCAAGTTGGTTGATTCTACATTTGTAAAAATATCTATATATAATTGTTTTGTAATTGTATTTCTGTCAATAGAAGTGACACAATTTCACCAAAATCTTACACACTGCACCTTTAAGAGAAGGAAACCCAAACAATTCTAGTTCATTCAGGTACGTATATGTACACTTGCAACTAACCACAGAGGCTGGTGCACATGTCACACAGTAAACTCTGCAGTGCAGTGGGGGTCAGATGAAACAAAAGCTTTGATGAGAGTTCCTCCAGCTCTCACAACCTCAGACCCCCCCCCACCTCCACGCTTCCCGGTGTTGTGATCGTAGGTCTGAGACGGGCCTGAGGCAGAGCTTCAAACAGTCCTGCCAAACCCACCAGGGCTGGGTCTCCTTAACTCTCATTCAGTCAGTCAGGCCCTAAATCATTTCCCACCTCACTAGTAAAAGACATTTGCTTTTCCTTAACACCCCCTCCCTCGCTATTACGATACCCCCCCCCCCCCCCACTCCAACCCCCACACACACCCACCTCCTCTAAAAGCAGTTGCCCCCTCTAATTATCTCAGTGAAGGGGGGCGTATGCCTCCACTGGACTCAGGAGCTTCACCTACACACATATTGTTGGACCCATGATGTAAACACCAGCTTTGCTCTTCCCCAAAATACACATGTCAAGCACATAGGCCACACACACACTGACACTGAGTGCCTCCTGTTGATGGAGGCAGAGGTGTGTGTCACTGTGGGCCAGTGGGCTGCAGGAGGAGACGACAATGCGTTGACAGAGACCCCCATAAGGATGTTTTCTTTTTTTAAGTTCTGCATCATTCATCACCATTACGTCACCGTCATGTGAGCGACTGAGCGCAGGAGTTCAAATATCATGTTTGCGGAGGAGCCTCTGTGTTATTTGGTTCCAAGGGCCTTTTTCACACTGTAAGAGAATCATGTCCTTCCTCCATACACTGAAAGCTATTGGAAACCGTAGTAATGGTTGAAGATGTAGGCTTTAGTGACATCTACTGCTCAAGTTGCATGTAGCTGATGAATTATGAGGTCTATCATTAAATCAAATCAAATAAAATTGTATTTATAGAGATCACATTCACAGATCACAGTTTGTGTCATGGGGCTATTCAGGGGTAAAGAAAGAAATCATTTGTATATAGTTGATTATACAATTGTCAAAATATATTTTTCTGTTAGTTCCATTGAAATATTCTGCACTGAAAATCTAATTGAACTTTAAATTTAAGTATGTAGATTATAATGTAACAGAAAATGTTCCATACTTCTGTTTCTCTGTATCTGACAGTACTATTCTCTAAGTATTTATTTCCCTGTAAAATTATATTATATTTATATTACTTTTTATTTCATTATTTTTTTAACTTGATTTCTTCTTATTGTTGTTGTTGTTATTATTATTGTTATTGTTATCATTACTATTCATCATTGTTTATTTATTTATCTATATGAAGTAAAAGTAATACTTGAAGTAGTAGTAGAAGTACCACTTCGATCATTTTCCAAATATTTTGAAGTGAATTCATGGATTTAAAAATGAGTCATCTGTGTTTACAATGACATCAGTTTGAACCAAAACAGATGCTCATTTTGAGATCAAATAAAAAATAAATGAACTTGGTGAATGGTCATATTTATGACTCTTCTTCTGGATCGTGTGAGAAACCAGACAGAGCCAACAAAATGCCAGAGGACGTCAAGTTCACTTTATTACACATTATAATAGCTGTGTCGTTTTAAAGGATTGTGTCAGTCTCAAGAAAACCAGAAAATCGTCTGTGAACAGATGTGAGAAAAAAGTAAACATGAACAACGGGCTTTTTACAGTTTATTGTGAACTGAGAGATGGAGGACAGTTACCAGACCTCAGGTGACGATAGGGAGAGATTTTATGTTGTTCTATTTAGTGTACGTCTGTTTCCATCCATCTCCTCTGAGGAAGATTTATCTTTTTCATTACCACTTTCAGTCTCTTCTCTTTAAGTCATCATAGATCACTCACTCACTCACTCCCCTCCTGCTCATTAGCTCTTCCTCTGTGCAGCTCTTGCAGGATGCCCAGGCCTCCGAGGGCCAGGTGGTGGTTCTGGAGTGTAGGGTCCGTGGAGGCCCTCCACTGCGGGTCCAGTGGTACCGTCAAGGAGAGGAGATTCTGGACTCCCCAGATTTTCGTATTCTTCAAAAAAGTGAGACAAAATCTTCTCAAATCACAAAACTCATTGTATAAAATCTATAATAGACTAATACTAAAAATACAAAAAACCTTTCTGCTCTTTTCCTCCCTTCACCTTTAATTCTCTTTGGATCAGAGCCTCGATCTGCAGCTGAACCAGGTACAGTATGTTATTACAACACTGCCTCTATCTTCTATCTAACAATTAGCGATGGATCATTAGCTGAAGAGGCAGATGAAAGGTGCAGTGTGTAAGGTTTGGTGACATCTAGAGGTGAAGTTGCATGTTGTATCCATCACCTCACCCTCACCCTTCTGAGCTTGCAGGTTAAAGTAGCAGTGCTATGGTAGTACTCTGTTGTAAAAAAAAAAAATGGCTGCCCCGCAGAGAGGACTCACTCCTCATGTAAATATACAATAATGGCAATGAAAAGAAGAAGAAAAAAACGTTTAAGTGATTAATAAATTCATGAAAATGTCAGTATGTAATTCTTTTGGAATATTTTTAGAAGTGACAAAAATGACCAAAATATTACTCACTGCACCTTTAATATTGATGATTTCATTACCAGCCACAAGCTTACACTCACTATTGATGACAACAAATCACAAGATTGTGAGTCTGTGTGTCACAATAACACACTCATAGTCTGCTGCAGCTGTAGCAGTCAGATGTCCCGGAGAAAGACTGCAAAGTCGTACCACGCACATACTCACACACAAGAACACGCACAAACACACACACATCAATAATGACACACACAGACATTTTCCACCTTTATGAGTCACGGTTCATGTCAGGTGTGACTTTAAGTCTGTGAGTCACTCACTCTTTAAACATTTGTGCTTTAAGATTTATGGGTCTGTGTGTGTGGGTGTTTGTGTGTGTGCGTGTGTGTATCTGTGTTATTGTGTCTGGTATAGGTTTCTGCATGTCTGTCTGTCACTGAGCCTGTGTGTGTATGTGTGTGTGTGTGTGCGCATCTGTGTGTGTGCGTCTATGTGTGTGCGTTTATGTGTGTATGTTCAGATGTGTGAGATTTTGTCTGTGTGTCTGGATCTCTGTCTTTCTGTCACTGAGCAAGTGAATGGGTGTGTGTGCGTGTGTGTGAGATTTTGTCTGTCTGTCTGTCACTGCCATGTCTATGTGTGTCTCGACTTTATGACTGGTATTACCGTGCCTGTCTGTTGCAATCTCTCTCCCTCTCTCTCTGATTATGAACGGTGACTCACCGGTCTACATGAAGTGTCCCCCTGTCTGTCTACGTTCACATTAACTTGTCTCCTCTATGTCCAAGGCGTCATAACAAACAAATCAAGTGTCAACATGTCAGTCCGCCTCATTCTGTATGTCTTTAAAACTACTACACTGTATCCTTCAAAGTTGACCTTTAAAATCTAGGATCGTAAAATGTGCTCTGATGGCTGTCGTTGTTTTTTTAGAGGAGATCTGCACCCTGGTGATAGCCGAGGCCTTTCCTGAGGATGGGGGTTTGTTCTGCTGCACCGCGTCCAACCCACACGGCTCCATAAACTGCACGGCCCAACTCACTGTCAGCGCAGGTATGTAGGAGTCAGTGTGGAACCTCTGTGAGATGCAGCTTTCTGTCCATCCTGTGAACCAGTCAGCATAGAAAAAATACTTAGTGTAATTCGTAAGTACTCGTATATTTACAATTTTTAATGCTTATATGCAGTGACGAAAATTCTAGTCAAACGTAAGTTATCTTGAGTTCAGTTTAGTTTGTCCACTACAGTCATAAAAGTTGTATTTTGAAACTATGATGAATAACAGTATCAATGAAAAACCAATCCGATCTTATTGAACACATTTACAATGTTCTTCATGCAGCAACATTCAACTGACCATCTAAAAACTGAGATCTTCACTGTTTCTACGTAGAATGAATCACACTGGATATTTTTTCTGAGAGAACGAACATGACTAATGAGTCAGGGTTTTGGTCATTTCTCTGATCTCTGACCGTCCTGTGGTTCCCCTCTGCTCTTCCCCCGAGGTCCTGTGGTTTAGGGTCAGAGGTTGAAATCACATGTTATGTCTCAACAAGGAGATCCTCCTTTGTTATTGTGAAGTCTGTGCGGGAAAAGGTGTGTGTTGATCTGTTTGTGTTGTGTGTGTGCATTGTCACCACAGACTTAACTGTGTATGTACAGCATGGGAAAGGCTGAATAAACCGGAAGTGACAGGATCCAGCTGCTGTTTTACATCAGATCAGTTGTGTGTGTGTGTGTGTGTATGTGTGTGTGTGTGTCATCTCCAGTCATTGAGCTATGCAGTGGCCGGAAGAAAACCTTCACATAAATGTCTAAAAGTTTCCACTTTCCTCTTGTTTGTTTCCCCCCTGTAGCCGAGGACTCATCCAGCAATGGCATGTCTGGTGATAGCTCAGGGTTCGAGGATACGGCAGCCTTCCCCCCACCTCCCCCACCCACGGAGATCAGCCTCCTGGAGCTGCCGCCCAAGACGATGGCTCATCCCGGCACTGAGGCTTTCCACGTCAAGGAGCTGGAGTTCTGGCCCGGTGTGTCTGGGCCCCCTCCAGCACAGGTGGGCTCAGAGGTGGTGGAGGTCGACGACAAGGGGAAGGACTTCACGCAGAGCGGTCAACCCCTGAATCTGCTACCGCCGCCGCCGCCACCACCGCCACCCAGCCCGCCTAAAGAGACCACACCGCCGCCGCCACCCCCATCCCCACCCCCACCTCCGCCACAGTCTGACCCTGTGGCGCACGTCCCAGTCATAGCTCAGGTGACACCAGACTCGCCTCCGACCTCAGACAAGCTGTCTCCATCCCCTGTGAAGGACGGGCCTCCGCTGCCTACCAAGCCCAAACCAAAGCTGTGAGTACTTGCGGCGTCGCCCCCTGGTGTCTGTAGCCTGGGGGGCAGGCTAGTGTGGCGGGAGAGAGAGACGGGCCGGGCGGCCTGTCTGAGGTCTGGTTGAAACGATAGCACCGGTGTCTCGGTCTGTGAAAGGGTTAACGGGGGAATCCCAGGCCCTTTGGGGACAAAAGCATTCCCCTGCTTTTTATGTTGGTGTCAGTATGGCATCGTGTGTGTGCCAGGCGAGTCTGCCAGCTGCCGTCTCTCTGTGGCTGTAAACAGATCTGCGTGGCTTTTTGCTGGATGGCTCCTATTGTGTCCGCGTGACCCCAGACTGCATGACCGGCCCAGGGGAGAGCCATGGTGTTGTTTTCTGTGAGCTCTGTGGGAATCAGGTAGAATGTCACCGTTATTAGTGGAGAGGTGGACATTGAAAGGCTGCAGTGAACATGATGTCTGCAGTCAACATGGCTCTTGTGCATGGTTTCTTTTTTCTGATGCGTTATTTCACACACTAACCTGAAAAATAGAGTTGAAAGCAGATTTAACATTTGCAGAGAGAGTCGAGGGAACAGATGGAACATCCAGATTCAAACAAAGGAGGGAGACATTGTATCGTTGGGACCATCAAATTACCCTGAGGTCAGTGTAGGAGAGGCGGAAGTGGATCAGTGGAGAGAGCAGCAATGGTGGCTGGTTCGAATCCAGCTTGAGACAGGCTGCAGTGTCCCTGGCCATGACACTGACACCCCCACGGCCCCAGATCATCATTGTAAATGAGAACTGGGAACTCTGCTGACCTACCTGGTTAAATAAAGGTTACAAAACCACATTAAAAACAACAGACCATAATTCCAAAAGCTTGGCTCTTTGGTTCGAGAGTCTCTATTTGATTACCAGCCACCAGGAAACTAATGCCACTGTAATATCACTCAGTAGATCTGCCCAAAGCCCCAAATCAAATGTTTAAATGCAGTCAGACTCACACATTAACAAAGAGCACATTCATTCATCCACAACAACAGACAAGCAAACACCATCTTCTTTGGATCAGTTGTAATCCCAACATGTACCAAGTGGATTAGCAGCAAATTCTGAATACGCATTTGAAGTAAACAAAAGATGAAAGAGATATCGAAGGTCAGTCATGAACTCCATTGGATGAACCAGTGTCAGCTGCAAGTTAGTATTATCGTTTCAAAAGACTTATTTATATATCATAATATTTTGTAATTATATGATATATTTTTTTAATTTATAATAGTGGGGATGGGGTTTAATAACTGGGGTGGGTTTCTAAGTCTCTTTCTTCTTATCACAAAACCTCTTATTACAATATGATGTCCATCCCTGTGTTGGACATCAAATTGTAGCTTCCGAAGCAGAAGCGATATAGTAAACAGTGATCCGTGTTGTGAAGGCTGCATGATGAGTCGGGTTACAGAAGGGTGAATCTTGGTTTTTGCAGCGCATGTGTGCTCCTGGCTTTGACTCCTGATTTCGGTGCCTTTGCATATTGATGTAAATGTGACTTGTAAATTCTGTGCTTCCAGAGCTGAGAGTGTAGAGGAGAAGAGAGACAGTTACAGGTAAATATTTGGCTGTGAGGGTGATGCACTGGATGTGATGTGAGTGCAACCACATGTGGCCTTTAGTCAATCACCTGTCAGTCCGATGGTAAATAATTTACACTTATATGGAGCTGATCTAGTCTTGATTATGACTCGTCATCAAGTGTTTTACAGTATAATGTTACCATTCACACATTCACCCATTCAACCATGCACATCCTGAAACTATATGCAATACTTTCTCTATCACCCACACACTGTCAGCCAGGCAATGTAGGGTGAAGACACATAACCATTCAGGGTTAAGGGACTGGGATAAAACTGCTGAGCTTTTGGTTTGTGGGCGACCCACTGACCCACAGCCATACCTGATTCCAGTGGCTTACTACAATAGTCACTTTTAGCTTTTGTGACATTTAATTTTGTGTGGAGCAACAGATCTGACCGACAGCAGTTCAATGGTTTTCACCATATGAAAAATATCAACATGTCCAGTCATCAGAGTCTATTACAAATCGACCTTAAAGGTGCAGTGTGTAAAATTTATGAAAATAGTGTTTTCATCAACTAATGGTAAAATCAGTATAAAAATCAGTATAAATATATACTGATTTTTCGGAATGATAATTATCAACGTACAAACTTGTTTTGTTACCATTTGAAAAAGGCCTTTACAGTGTCTTTACATTGAGGAGAGTCCTCTCTATGGAGGCCGCCATGTTGCACCACCATGTTTTTACAGTTGCCAGAATGGACAAACGAAACACCTTTTCAGCTTTCAAGACAAATGAAGTTCTCCTACGAGCTGGGAATGAAAAATAATGAGAAGTGCGGTTTTAATTAGTCACATGCAACTTACCCACTAGAGCCACTCAATCCAACACACTGTACCTTTAAAAATGTTGAAAAATATCAAATAAGACAAAAGACACATATGCAAGCATACTTGAGAGGTATTTAAAGTTTTTGAATGGACATGTATGAAATATCCATCTCTAAAAGGATTTTTTTCATCATCTTGAAAACGGGAGGCATGAGAGATTCTGGGTTTAATTTCTGGCTCACATGTTTTCAAAACCACTCTGAGACGATAAAACTCTGTCTGAGTCTCTCCACGGTAACAACATCAGCAAAATAACCTCACTGTCGACCCCCTCCTGCCATGTTCACCTTTAAGTTCTCTGATTACACAATAATAACAGCAGCTCCTGCACAAACCACACACCATGCTTTGCCACATTCGGGTAACAGTGCCTGACCATCATTGACCTGCAGCCCCCCCCCCCCCCCCCCCCCCCCCTTGCCCTGCAGCCCCCCCCCCTCACCTCCCCACCCACCCTTATCGCTGTGCTCATCCTATCCTGTTTGTCGAATGGCACATTCCATACACACTGATGCATTGTCTCCTCTGCACTGGGAGCCACACTCTGCAGCCTTTCATCCCTGTTTGTTACCCTAATGACTTTTTACAGGGGTCCCTTTTATTAAGCACCACAACTTTCTAACCCACCACTTTGCTGAACTGCCATTCGTTTAATAGAGTGGAAAGTCTGAGCCTGCTATTTTTAGAATAAGACGATATCATTAAAAACGGCTTATAAACAGGTTTTATTGTGTTTTTATGCAGAGGCGACAGAATGGATGGAGTTTTACTATATACGCGCCAGTAGTTCATTTAAGGTTTCTTTACTCATTTAAACATTAACTCTAAATCGCATGCAGATATCCCTTAATTACAGTGGATTTTCACAGCACCCATCATTATTTATAAAGGGAGCGGTTTCATTGAATACTGTTACGGCCTTAATGCTGGTGTTTGTAGCGACTGGGGATCATAAATCTCGAATAGATGGCTCTGAACCGGAGGAATAACACAGTGGAAGCCTGAGTGAGGGATGAGTGTTGCTTCAATAACACTGGGCTGATGAGGCGGAGGAAGTCGTTGTGTGACTTGGCAGATGGGAGCTGCTGCAGGAAAGCTGGGCTGTGAAAACAGACCTGTGTTCCCTGTGCTGAAGGAAGAGAGACAGAGAGACAGAGAGAGAGAGAGAGAGAGAGAGAGAGACTGTGAGGTATTTGGGTGTCCATGCCCTGGCCAGCGTTGATGCCAGACAAAGGAGGAAGGAATTTCAGGAGGAATGAGGAAACACTTGGGTCTTTCAGCTAGATCTGAAACGTGCTTCAGCAGAAATGTTTTATCACATGATGGTGAAGCACTGTTTCCGTCTGTTCTTCTGTAACTACGGGAATATGTGGGATGTGGGTTCAAGGGCAGATATTCCCTGTACTGACATGGGTATATTAGCGAAATTCATCCTGAGAGTGGATTGAGAGGGCGAAGAGTCTGAATTGTTCACAGGTATGAATGTTTGAATGGTTGTTTGTCTCTGTTGGTTGTCCCAGTGATATTTTGGCTACCTGCCTCAGCCATCCTAGATGGATGGATGGAAGTTTTTAATGTCATAACTAAGAAATCACACCATGTATAACCAGTACATCTTGTGATCTCAATCAGTCTTGAGTATATGTCTACCACAGGAGTGTCAAACCTACGGCCCGTGGGCCAAAACCGGCCTGTCAATCCGGCTCGTGAGATGACTTTCAATGACTTTAACTGCAATTCTTCGATAAAAGTAGTAGGAAACGGTTGAAGATGCTGAAGGTTGTTTATAATGTTTTGTAAAAAGATAGTTCATTACATGTGAATATTTTCAGAATGTGCTTTTTGGCACTAAAACAAAGGGAAACATTTGGAGTTGTTGTTGTTTATGGGTTATTATGCTGTGATTTGTACTGGTGCGGCTCACTTGAAATGGCGCCTGAACTAAAATGAGTGTGACCCCCCTGGTCTACTATCAATCGAGAAATTAGCTTTCAGGGGTAACAACAGTTATTTTAGGGATTCCAATGTAAATATGGAGGTATGAAAAATATCAATATGTCCAGTTAATCAGAGTCTCTTACACATCGGCTTTAGTAGCTACAAATGAATACTGTTTATAAGAACTTAAAGGTGCAGTGTGTAAAATTCATGAAGAAATTATTTCCATCATTCAGTGGTATTTATTCAGATTTTTTTTAGGAGTGTATACGTATCAAAATGCAAACTGTTGTTTTTGTTACCTTTGGAAAAAGGCCTTTACAGTGTTCGATGTAGACATCGATGGAAACCTCATGTCTTCCACTTTCACGTTGTTCTGTTGTTGCAAATTTGCAACATACCCATTTCTTGTTAGTCCTTTATTGCCTGTAGTTTTCATTGTGAGGAGTCCTCTCTATGGAGGGTGCCATGTTGCATCACCGTGTTTACACATTTTGCCAACAGCAGAAATGTGGCTCAAGACTCGTTTTACCGTCAGATGATGATTTTGGCTAATGTGAATGAACACAGTGCATTGTATTTATTCACAGTATCCAACATCTTATCTGAACCATACAGATACTTAAATTAGTCAGCGTGCTCCTCCACCTCTTTTACCCAGTCGGGTGTTCAGACAGTTCAGCTCAAATTTTGGTCAGAGTGTAAAAATATCATGTCACGATGGATTTTGCACATTCACGTAAAGAATCCACTCACTCTCTAATAAACTGTTTCAACCATTTTAACCATATAAAGCAATTCTGCATCATTATAATGGCATTCTCTAGCTGCTGTGGTATGCTCACATGTTACAGTTGGAGGTTGGTTCTCTGCATTTCGGGTCTAGATAAAGATCTGAAACTCCATGGTGATACTTTGAGCCGAGCCATGAATCAGCTGGATGAAACTTTGTGTCTGAGCTGAACATTGCCACGTTTTGACAGAGTTACAGTCTCGTCTCATTCGACATCATAACTGCGTCTATTTTAAGCTCTCTGGGGTTACACGCTACATCTGTACAAAGTCAGATGGTGATGGACTGATAACACCTGCAGCTTGTAAATCTGTGTGAATGTGTGTGTGTGTGTGTGATCCATGTGTTCCCCATCTTGTGGGGACCTGCCAACATCTGTTCACATAGACACAAACCAAATCCCCTATAATGTAAATCATGAGATATGAAGGTGAGGACATGTTGGAGGGCAAAGGTTTGTGTGTATTTGTGACATTTCACAAGAGCATTTTGAGTTTTTGGTGTTATGATGTATTGGTTCTCGTAGAAGAGGGAGATGTATTCATGAGGTTGTGGGTTTTCACATGTTTGTGGCAAGTGAAATAAAAGTCTCCTCGTGTTGCTAAGTCACCTACATGCAATCGAACTTTAAGACGTGGTCGTGAGCAGCTATTCCTAGACACATATTAAGCCCGGTTGAAAGACAAGCCTCCAAGACAAAGGAGGAGACAGTGAAAAGTGCCAGTGTAGCACGTGGAAGGTGTGACCACCATGATATCCGACCTTGATAATAGGGGCAAAGCATTATATTACAGGTTGGATAATATGTGGGTGGGCGTCACACTCCACGCTCAATTAGCAGAGGCAACAATTATCCTCGTTCCACAGCGAAATCTCTTTTTCTTAAGAGCGGGAATCAGCTTTGACAGTCGAAATTGTTCTCTTGCACGGATTTCATTCCACAGTCTGTTTTCACATGCAAGCTGATTGTTTAGCCAGCAATGTGTGTGCGTGTGTGTGTGTGTTTTTAACTTCCTTTCATTTTTATGCTGAAATTACAGATGAGGAAAAACAGGCACATTCAACAGGACCTCAATTTAGCCTTTTCTCACTACACTCATTTTATGCTTTGTAATTGAAGCTCAGTCTCTTTGTTAACGAGATGCAGTAGTAATGAACAATTGATGGGGGTTGGGGGGTGGGCGTGTGGAGGACTGTCATGTGAGACATGTGAGTTGAAACAGATCAACGGTACATAGTTTGCGCACTTGCCTGCTCTTTGTTCTAAAACAGTTTTTACCATTTCAATTCCCGATTGTTGAAGTGAAAAGATTCTGGATGATGAGGGAATCATGCTGCTGGTGCATTGTCAACTTTTGACACAACTTTTAACGTTGTAGATCAGATGTCATTTAAATATAAACACGCTTGTCGTGTAAATATACATCAGTAGGCTCTTTTAAGGGGAATAAAACATTCAAATGATTATAGATTCATGAAAATGTCAGTATGTAATTGATTTATATTATGTTTAGAGGTGAAAGAAATGACTAAATGTAACACACTGCACCTTTAAGGTCAAGCAGCATACATCAGGCCACACTGTATCTTTCTCACTGCAGCGTATAAACATGCAGAGTCTGCAAACAAGGTGTGACTTAACACATCGTAGCTGTGAGCTCCTGTCAACTGGTGTGAGCTTGGATTGAAACGGAATTTAATATGATGGCATACTAGATTTGATTGGAATCACTGTAGGGGGATCATAACTGCCATTACTCTTCCCCAGGCATTGCCTTTTCTTTTCACTTAAAACTGAAGTCTACCATAGGTTCTCCTGCATGCTCGGAAGGGTAAGGGTGAGCTGATGGAGATAACATGCAACTTCACCTCTAGATGTCACCAAAACGTTTACACCGTACCTTTAAACCTTCCAATCCATGTCCGCTGACATAACTGCCACTGAGATTTCTGCTACAGCTCCAAACCTCTTTAACCCTGCCGAGGTGGTTGTCAGGGCAACAGCAAACAAACCAAAGGCAACACAGCGCCGGATGCCAAACAGAGCTCCCCGGGCCTCCCACTGTCACACAGACTCCGCTTCGACTTCCACTTGACAGTGACGAGCAGCAGCGGAGTAGCGGAGTGGTTGTTGCCATCCGATCATCTCGATACAAATCTCTTCAAATCAAACATCCTGTACGATTTCATGCTCGCCACGTTCAGCCTACAACAGGATCCTCTCTCCCTCCGTGTTCCACTGCTGAGCGCAGGAGATCTGGCTGCCAGCATTTTGTCGCATTTCTGCGCCATGACTCAGAGCTTCCTCTCAGCAGTGTGTTTGTTTACAAGGTGCAAGTCATGAACTCTCTAATGAAGTATTAACAATCACTTTCTTGTCGAGGTGTTGCCGGCGGTTTTATGGCGAGCAGGAAACACGCACGTTAAACAACCGCATATGGTGCTGGCTACGTGCTGAGAGCTTGGCTTGTGGCTCCTCATGATCCAATATCTCATTCAAAAAGGAAGTGAAACACTGACAGGGGATCAGAGCACATGCAGGCCACATGTAGGAGGGATGAGGGTGGGGGTGGAGGGGTTGGATTTTCAGTAAATGGAAAAAAAGGCAGAGGCAGAGAATTGGCTGTCATCACAGGGAGAGTGGGAGATTGCGCAACAGCCAGCGAAAAGCAAAGTGAAGTCAGCAGAGACGCGAGAGAGAGCAGGAAAGCAGATAATTTCACATCGACCTCCGGAGTCAGCGATGGGCAGTCCTTAAAAGGATATGGGAGAGACGGGATTGGCTGACACACCAGAACCGGCCTTCACCGGATTGGTCGGTGGGGCTAGAATGACCTGCGTGGAATGGAGAAACTTTCCAAATAAGGAAGAGAGTTGTTAGATCTGACCTTCATAACATGGGGAGGGGGGTGAGAGAGAGAGAGAAGGGGAGAGAGAGGGAGCAATGAAAAGACGAGAGAAGGATTGAGGGGAGCGAGAAAGTTGGGTGTATGCTTGGGAGTTGACAGCATGGAAAGTAACAGACCTCAGTGATCCCCTCACAGAGAGCAGGCTGTGTTAGAGCAACCTGGTATGATAAACACCAAGAAACACACACACACACACACACACACACTTGGAGGATCACATTGTTTCCGGATGAAGTCAATCAACCTCTGAATATATCCTGACCCCAGTCATTGTGTGTGTGTGTGTGTGTGTGTGTGTGTATGTGTTTGTGTGTGTGTGTGTCAGCCACAGACAATATCCCCTCTTGGACACACCCCCGGTGACACCAACGTACAACTTCCACTTGTGGATGTTAATTAAAGATGCAGTGTGTAAGATTTTGGTCATTTTTGTCACTTCTAAAAATATTACAAAACAATTACATACTGACATTTTCAAGAATTTTGAAACACCTAAATGTTTTGGGGGGTTTTCCCATTACTCTAAAAAGAACCCATTAATGTATGTTTACATGAGGAGCGGGTCCTCTACAGGGGCCGCCATGTTTTTACAGGGGCCCAGAATGGACATACTAAACAACTGAGGTCTACCATAGGTTCTTCTGCATGTTCATCGGGCTGAGGGTGAGGTGATGGATACAACATGCAACTTCACCTCTAGATGTCACCAAATCTTACATACTGCACCTTTCTCATGACACCACGAACAGTCTGAGGTTCAGTCTGACTCGCTGACTCGTCACAAACCGAATGACTCGCACCTTCAGGAACAGACAGACGGACCCTCCCCTCGCGGCTCCGTGACCCCTCACTGTTACACACTGATACAACTACACACAGGCAGCAGCCCACTGGACCCACTCCACACACACCCATCGTCCATCAACACACCGTGACTCATCGGCAGCCTGGAAACACTCTCCAAACTCTAAAAATAGAGTCATAAGCCACAGAAATAGAAAAGAAAAATGCGACCAAATATAGGATTTGTTTCACGGTGCAAAAATGAGGGGAGGGAATTTTCTTTTAATAGTGAAGCGGAATATTTGTGTTAGCCACCAAACCCAGGATCTTTGAACTGAGAATCAGTTCCAAAGTGTTGATAGAGATATATAAAACTGTTATTTTGTACAGACAACAGCCAGTGAGCGCCGTTAACGTATGAACAGTGGATTGTGTTTCTGTGTGGGGGCGGTGTGGGCTTTGTTTACAGTCAGGGGCGTTGTTCCAGTGTTACTGTACAATGGACAAATCTCATCTCACCTGTGAACAAAGGAAACTGTTCACATGATGAATCTGTCGAATCCATCATCTCCTCTCTGACTTCAATCCTCCTTGTCTCTCAAAAACAAAAAAAAGGTTGAGTAAAAGAAATCAGATATGGGAGTCTCTCTTCTTCTCTTCCTGTCTTGTTTTAATAGATCCTTTCTCTCTGTGTGTACCACTCTGAAAACTTCCTGAGTCCCCAAAGGGGAAATCCAACCACAGTGTAACTAACAGGGACTGAGCTCTTATTCTGAAAAGCAGACAGCCTGTCTGGTCTGGCCCAAGTGCCTTTACTTTGATGGAGGAGGAGCTCCCAGACAGACTGACTCATGCAGGGAGAGGGAGGGGGGGGGGGGGGGAGAGAGAGAGAGAGAGAGAGAGAGAGAGAGAGAGAGAGAGAGAGACCATGCCTGTCACTGTCTGGCTGCTCCTGCTCTATATATGCTGGTCATACCTGACAGAGCAGCACTGACATGCAGTCAACTCTCCTGCAGGGGAATATCAGAGCTGACACACTTCCACGCCTCGACACCGAAGGTAAAGTTCAACATTACGCTTCAGTTTCGTAAACTTCAGTGAGAGTGAAGGAAAGTGAGAAATTAATGATTTTTCAACTTCCAGAGAGGAAAGCCTTGAGAGGAAAATTGTTGTTTGAGTTCTAAATGTTTCTATCCTATTCTAAAGTTGCCATTAGAGCTACTTACTCTATCAAATATGATAGAGGCTTTAATGATGGATGTGTCAGGTCTCCCATGGTTTACCATGTCAGACCGTTATTGTGTTTTCAGACTTGATATGTGGGTTTTCTGGGAGGCTGATACCCATTCATTTACTGGAGGCTCCAGTGAGACAGACAGTCGCAGGAAAGAAGAGAGAACTTTTCTGTTGTGTGATGCAGAGCCACTGTGTTTATTTGATGGTTTGTTTGCAGAGCTCCTCGGTGGAGTCAGATGGATTAGTTCACACAAAGGAGTGTGTGAGGTGCGAATGCCTATGTCTCACTCTTCCAATGACTGTTTTCTTCTCTTCTTTTCCCCCATCTTTCCCTCTCTGGCTCTTCCTCCTCCTCCTCCTCCTCCTCCTCCTCCTCCTCCTCCTCCTCCTCCTCACTCCCTCCTCTCCTCTCCTGCTGCTAATCCCATTTGATGGCGATGTCTTTCCCACTCCAGTCCAGAGAAGAATGTGTCCAGCATTCCTTCTATGGAGGCTGAAAAAAAAACAAAAAAACACTCCTCATCTCACTTGGACAGACAGAGCCAAAGGTGGAGGAGTGGGGGGATGGATGGATGGATGGATGGAGGTACACAGAGAGAAAAGCAGGGCTCAGTGATTGTGGAGAGCCCTCTCCTCGCTCCACTTGGATGTGAAATATGAGCCATGGTGGAGAGAGAGGGAGAGAGAGAGTGAGACGGAAACGAGTAGCACAGGAATAAAGGGAGAAAGTGGGACGGGGGAAAGTGGGTGAGCGGAGCCGCCGTGAGCTGTTGGTGCAGCTAAAAAGAAAAAGCCTCTGTGCTGCTTTTTAAAGGCGAAGTGGGGGGAGAAAGGAAAACAGTCTGGTTCTGTTTTATGTGGTGTGTGTGCAATTAGAGCCAAAGGGAACCAGGGGATGAAGGGGGGGCAGTACCCAGGGAGGAGAGGAGTTGGAAATAAGTTAAGGACAGGAGGAGAACAAAGGGGGAGAGAGAGAGAGAGAGAGAGAGAGAGAACATGCCAACTGACAGGGAAGAGCATGAAGGAGAGAGAGAGAGAGAGAGAGAGAGATCATGTCTGCTGCGGCATCACAGGTTTTGTGCGTCAAAGTTTTTGGGTAATATTGAAAGTTTGGTGGAAACCAAAAGTGACAGAGAGGGAGAGAGAGAGAGATCATAGTCTTGAATGATGTCATAGAAATCTCCCCTCTCAGCTCAGAGTTGCAGAAAACTCACAACATGACACGTCTCCAGTCACAGGTTAGGGTTAGGGTTAGGGTTAGGGTTAGGTTAGGTGTGGGGATGCAAACCTTGGAACCGGCGTGTGCGCGTGCAGGTGTGACTCACCGTCTGACAGGGATTTAGACGCCAGCTCAGTCACTCAGTCTGTGCTCCTGCTCGGGGGCATCAGACGAGTCCTTGTTGACGAGCTGTCACGATGGTGATGCAATGATCTGGGAGAACCAGGTGTGTAAAAAAAAATTTTTTTTTTAAAGGACCAGTGCGTCAAATATTGCAGCGTTAAAGGCGCAGTGTGCAATATTTTTGTCCCCTCTATCCAGAGAAATAGAATTACAAAACAATTCTACAGACTTTTTTTTTAACACATATGTGGTTTGAACTCCTGGGGTCCAGAGGTGTTTTGCTGTGTCAATGAAACAAGTTGTGTTTGCTTTGCAGGTGTGATACCGCAGCTCAGTTTGACTATTTGTATGTAAATCATTTACAACCTCTGGCACAGGAAACAAATATTCCGAGGTGTAATGCAAACACACAGTGAGCCTGAGAGTGGCCTAAGATCCCTGTCATGTGTCCGGCGCCGCGCGGTCCAGAAGAAGCCTTGTGCTCGGCGTCCGACCTGACCTCTCCTTGTTTACACACATCTAGAGATGTGTAAACAGAGGCATGCAGCTCCCCTCATGTTGTTGTTTACAGAAGGAAACCTCTCATTAGCGGCGATGTATTCTCATCAGCTTCCTGCCCCCCCCCACCCCCCCACTGTTGTGCTCTTCCTGTCATCGGCTCCAATGAAGCGCTTCCGTCTTCTCCGTCCGGCGGCAGCAGGAGGAGATGGGTGGAAGATAAGGTTGTAATTTCTCACGTAGGCACCCTGGGTTTTTATCTTCTACTGTTAACGAAGCACAAACGAGCACCGCCGAGCCGACACACCGCCATTGCACATCTTGAGGTCGGAGTTTATTAAGACAGGATGCTTGTCTGTAAAGTCCCACTGTGTCTGGGACGTGTCTGGGGTCTGGACTGATACACCACAAGGCTGTAAAATACATTTTCAATGAAGTTAGAGTCGAGCTGTTCCCTCGGCTCTGTTTATTGAATGTTTCCATGCAGAAACCGGGGAGACAAACTACCTCCAGACCAGACCCCTCTTTTGCCCCCCCACCAAAGAATCACAGGCTGGTTCCAGAGCTAACGAAAAGTGTTTTTCAGGATGAAAGGAGAAAAAGAGAAAAAAAGTGAACCTATTTATACCAGAGAGTGAGAGACACAGGAGTGATACTATGTTACAGTTGGAATGACACAGTGGAGCTGAAGCATTCTCTCTCAGCAAAACGGCCGCACTCACTGGGCCAGTTGGCTCCGACCGGAGCGGCAAAACACAGCGCCGTTGGCATGGCAACAGAGGAGCACTTCCCTCTTAGTTCAGCCTCGTTCCACCGCAGGGACAAAGAGTGATGGAGGAGCGGGTCCATCCAATGGGGGCCACGATGTTTTTACAATAGTCCAGAGTAGACGTGCTAAGCGCCTTTTTAAACTTTTTTTTCTTTTTTTTCTTGATGGATTGGCTAAAACACAACCGTGTAGAAGAAGAAAAAAGAAAAGACCATAATTTGCTTTTACCCAGATTTTTTTTTTGAAAACATACAGACAATAGCCAAGCAAATACAATAAAATAGAGTAAAATAAAATAAACCAGAAACAACATTAAAGGGAGCAGTGTGCAAGATGTACTAAGCATCTTTTGTTCAGCATCATCTCAGTTTTAATGACAACTGAAGTCTACCATTGGTTCTCCTGCATGCTCAGAAGGGTGAGGGTGAGATGATGGATACAGCATGCAACTTCACCTCTAGAGGTCACCAAATCTGACACACTACACCTATAAAAGCAGAGGCTGCTGTGTTTCAGCGGGACACACCGTGCAGCTTCACCCTGCTCTGTGAGGTCAGGGAGGTGTGGACGAGAGGCTGCACTGTTGGAGGGAGATGGAGCGTACATGACACCCCTCATCCTTCTCCCTGGAGTGGAAACCATAAAGCTGTGCATGCTACTGCAAACAACACACGCTGACCTTTCCCTTCAAATGCCATGTCAGTGCATTTTTACACGGATGAATGACCTGAATGGGTTTTACCACTTCCACCACAGAGAGAGGAGGCGATGCTACAAAGCAATAAAGCAGAGAGAGGCGGGTGATTGTCTTATTCATACACTGACAAACACTGGGGTGATGTCACTTTCACTTCCTCTCGAAGGCCAGTCGAAGGTTTTGGTCTCGATCAGTCTCATGTGACAACTTTTTTGATTTTATTGACCTTTGAATTTATGAATAATTAAGGGCGTGGTCTTTTGACTGACACCCGAGTCATCCTGTCAGGTACCGTGGATGAGGTGATGGCACCACGAGCCGACCCACAGCTCCGTGCGTCTTCCACTTCCTTGTCTGTTTTTGGATGAACCGGGAACCAGGAGGAGTTGGGATTCAGCAAGATGGCCGATGAGGGACTGGAGGGACCATCTTTATATACTATGGTTCCTCTCAAGTCTCATCTGGCCCTAGACGCTCAGAGAAAAGATGATGGATGAGAAAAGTACGTATATAATATAATATGAACAAAAGTTGCTGTAAAACCTCTCTTGGCTCTGTGGCTGTAAAGCTGCATTATGGCTGGAGAGGGACAACATTTCCTCCCTGCTGAAGCAGATGGGCAGGGTGCTCCTGCCTGATGCTGCGAGAAAGAACACAGCCAAAAAAGGAATAAAACCGCTGCGCAGCGCTGCGCAGCGCTGCACTGCGAGCCTCGCGGGCTGCTGCCAAACTATTCCTGTAAAATCGCTCTTTTGGTGGAGGCCCGCGCTGCAGAACGAGCAGTGAGAAGCAAAAAAAGCTTCGGGACCGGGAGGCGAACGTTGTTGTGGATCCCAGTTGGGCGAGTTTGGTGTCAGCTGGCGAGGGCAGAGCAGTCACTCATGTAGCTGCAGTATATGTGTGTCACAGTTGTTGTTGCAGTTGTCAAATATACAGTGGTTGTTGTTTGTGAGTGAGTTGTGGAGTGGAGTAGCGGGGGGCGGGTGGGACGGGTGGGAGGGTGGGGGGAGCAGGAAAAAGAGGACCCCTGAATATACAACATCTGGAAAAGATCTGGGCACGTGAACTTGGTGGACTCCCGACAACATGCACCACTGGGATGTGCAGTATATGAAGAGCTCACATGGCCGTTTACCGAGGTTTCCCTGAGAACCCGTGTCCTCGGCCCGGTCCTGAGTCTCTGCTTTCTTTTGCAGTGTTCAAAGTTGTTTTTTTTAAATCCTCCCCGGTGCACGTAAAAGTTTGTTTTGTGCAAACTTCACATTTCCGAGCTGATGACACCACAGAACTCTCTCCCACAATGACGTGACATGTCGGTGAATCAGCCAAGTTGGGGGAGTAGGCTGGATGACCACACCTCTGTGAAACAACACAATACTTCATCATAGGGACCATCCCTGGTGAAACACACACACAACACACACACACACACACACACACACACACACACACACACACACACACACACACACACACCCACACACCATGACACAACAATAGTGTTTTTCCTTTTATCAGAGGGTTATTCAAAGGACCCACACCCTCTCTTATTTGAAAGAAAGTGAGCTCAGCAGCTGTGGCTGAATGGGTTTGAGGAGGTGCCCTCTGACCAGAAGGTTGGCATTCGATCCCCCCCCCCCCCCCCCCCCCCCCCCAGGTGAGCTCTCCCCCCGCCATTCCATATGCTGGAGTGTCCTTGGGCAAGACACTGAACCCCACGTTGTCCCATAGATACAAAGTGCTGCAAATAGAAGCACAGTGTGAATGTTTGAGTGACTGGGTGAATGTAAACTGGACTGTAAAGTGCTGTGAGAGGTCTTCTAGACTTGATACAGAGCTGCTATATAAATACAGAGCATTCACCAGACCAGTGAACAGGTCATCGGGCTAAACTGTTGAACAACAGAACAAGAACAGTTCTCCAGAGTTATACACTCATCGTGTGATTTGACAGTCAACGGCTGGCGTTTAACAGGTCTTTGTTACAGGCTGGAAGCTGATAAGTTATCAGTGCACGCTGCTGGTGTAGTAGTTTCCTTCTCTGAACACACACACACTCACACACATAGACGTTGCAGACGTAAAACTACTTTGACTCAAACCTCAGGCCTCACAAACGTCCTCCATCAGACCAGGAGACGGACCGACAGCATCTCTGACGTCTTCTGGCTCTCACTGAATGTCTACTGTCCATCCCCCTTCCACACGTGATCTTCTCTGTAGATTAAAGGGGCAGTGTGTAAGACCTGGGAACATCTAGAAGTGAAGTTGCGTGTTGTTTTCATCACCTCACCCTCAACTTTCTGAGCATGCAGGAGAATATGATGGAATTCAGTTGTCATTAAAACAAAAAAAAAGTTTAGTTTGTCCACTGTGAGGCACTGTAAAAACCTGGCGGCCCCCATAGAGAGGACCCGCTCCACATGTAAATATACATTAATGGACGTATTTTAGAGTAATGGAAAAGAAACAAGACATTTAGGTTATTGTAAATTCATGAAAATCTAATTGTTTTTTAATATTCTTAGAAGTGACAAAAATGACCAAAATCTTACACACTGCACCTTTAAAGGAAAATTACCCCCAAAAAGAGAAAACCAAAACATATTTAATAATGATCATCTTCGCGATTGACTTTTTAACTCTCCATCCATCTTCCTCACATCTGGCACCCGACATTCTGCCAGTTGTGCTCTGACTACAGTTGGATGGGGACCAGATGATGGTGTCATGCGTAAATTGAAACCAGCCGCAAGCTCTTGTAACATTTTTACAAGTGTGTTGTTTGGTTACAGAGCCTCCGACTCCTCCCCCCCAGGAGTGAAACTGCCTTCATCTCTTTCCTTTCTGATCGGCCTCACTAACAACCAGGCCTCTTCTTTCCTTTGTGATTCACAGGAACGCATCCCAGCTGAGGCAGCTGCAGGAGCAGATTCTGTTGGAGCAGCAGGAAGCAGCCAACTGGCAAGTAGAGCAGCAGGAGCAGCAGCAGCAGCAGCAGCAGCAGCCTAGCCAGGAAGCCCCGCCCCCTCCACAGCAAGCACCTCAGGAAGCACCTCCACCTGCTCCGCCCTCTCCACCTCTCCCCCCTCCCCCTTCTTTCCAGGAGTTGGAGAGCAGTGTCACCATGCAGGCCAGCACGTTCAACTACGCCCGGCCAAAGCAGTTCATCGCCGCCCAGAGCCCCAGCAGCAGCGGCGGCGGTGCAGCCTACGTCACCCAGTCCTCCGGCTCCTCGGGGTCCAGCCTGTCCTCGCCTTTGTCTCCGCCCACTACGCACAAGCCCTTCAGCAAGGTGACGATTCCGCCCTTCACCCAGGCCGGCAGCGTGGAATCCCCGGGCTCTCCCTCCTTCCCGCCTCCGCCTCCGCCCTTCCTAAGCTCCAGCAACCTGTCTTCTCCAACGGGCCCCGCCCAAGACTTCCCTCCGCCGCCGCCACCGCCCCCTCCTCCTCCCCCTCCACCCGTGTCCATGTCTCCTGCCTACTCGGACATGTCCTCCCCGTTCTCCTCCGTCCCTGCATCTCCAGCCTCCAGCTTCCTGTCCTCAGTGTTGCCCTCCACGCCCTCCACACCCGGCAGTCCCACAGTCAACGCCTTGGGGCTCCCTAAAGGCAATGGCACTGTGTAAGTATCCTGCACTAGTACACAATGTATATACATACACGTAACTCACTTTAAAGGTGCCATAAGGTAAGATGTTGGCCAATATTTTTTGTCACTTCTATATGTAGATAAAAATAATGTATTGACGTTTTTATGAATGTATAAGCACCTGAATGTGAGACTTCATTTTTACATGAGCCTTTCAAAGGTGCAGTGTGTGATAATTTGGTCATTTCTTTCACCTCTAAAAAGATTATAAAACAATCACATACTGACATTTTCATGAATTTATAATCACTTAAGTGTTGTATTTTTCCCCATTACCCTTAAATGTGCCTCCCAATGGAGGCCGCCATTTTTTTACAGTGGCCCAAAATGGACATACTAAACATCTACTGAGTTGTCTGTAGTCTACCATCGGTTCTCCTGCATGTTCAGAAGGGTGAGGGTGAGGTGATGGATACAACATGCAACTTCACCACTAGACGTCACCAAATCGTAACCACTGCACCTTTAACAGCGTGTGCCTGGTTATGTACCACATCTTTAAACATGAGTCTCCTTCAGATAAACCTGCCTGCAGCTGGAGGTAGGAGGCAGCTGCAAAGATGAAGGATGACATGTTTACATTTCCATACAGGAGTCAGTGTGTTTACAGAAAGACTTAAACTCAAGAGTCCCATCAGACACACGTTGGCACAAAAGTGTTCTGAGGATGCAGGACGTTTAGGCCCCACATGGCGAGAAAATATACACAAGGACATCAGAGTGAAAGCCGTATGAAAATCAAATAAACATTTGGGGTTCTGCACCCTAGACTGCATATTACATGTTAGAAAAGGGGTGGGTAGACTATTCTTCCACATTAGAAACAAATGTTTTTATAGCAAGACCTGTTGATGATGAAATTATTGAAAACATCTTATTATTTATTTCTTTATTATCTATATCGTATCTATTTCAGTAACAATTATTCCAAACACCGTCTTATCAAGAAACGTCCATGGATGTGAAAACAACATAACCGTATAATTTAAAGTGATTATTGTGTCAGAAAATGTTGGGGTTTTTTGTATACAATGCCAGTCCATTTGAATAAATACAAACCATTATCTTATGTTCAGAAATAAACATAAGAAAAAAAATGTAAAACTTGAATCAAAAGAAAAGTGGGGGGGAAACGACAACAAAAATAAATAAATAAATTCAGAATCAGACACGCATGAAATGGAAGCATTTCAAAATAAATGCACATTTTGGATAATTTTACTAATAACGGATAGGCCGACTAGACGTGAAAATATCAGGTGATACGTCAGGTAATCAATCGTGTCATTTTCAGACATGTATTATTTACATTTGTACTATTTTTCTCGCCTATTCAAATAATCATTGAATTGAATCAAAGAGAATAATCGATAGATTCATCGATTACAAAATGAATCGATAGCTGCAGCTCTACTCCAGAGTTGTCCTGTTTATAATGAGCGCTGCAGAGGAGCTTCATTTTCATTTCGACTAATGAGCCCAAAGATAAAGATCTGTTGTTGTGATGATAGTCGTCCGCCGATGGCAGCTCCAGAAAACAAAATAAATGTTTTCCCCCTCCACTCCATCAAGGAAATTCCACCTTCAACTCTTTGCCAGTAATGTGTCATCAGCCCCTCACAGCCCCCCCCCCACTCTCCCTCCTCTCCCCATGGCATTCCTGCTGTGGTTGCGAGAGATAAGAAGACGCGCCGTGGAATGCCGCAGTTAGACATGTCCAGATAAGGGTGGACTGGAGAGAGGAGGGCAAAGGAGCTGGAGGGGGAAGAGGAGATAAGATAACAGCGACTTTAATGTTGACGAATGTCTCTGTTTGTGCTTCATGTGGCAGCAAAGCGTTCCCCAGGAAGTCCTCGGTCCCCAGGACGCCACGCGTGACCTCTGACTCGGACATCCAGGGGTCAAAGGACGCCGTCATCCAGGACCTGGAGAGAAAGTTGCGCTTTAAAGAGGAGCGCATAAGCAATGGTCAACAGGTGTGTGTGTGTGTCTGTGTGTGTGTGTGCGTGTGTGTGTGTGTGTGTGTGTTAATTTGCTCATTAACAGAGATTAACAAGTCAGCTTTTCATGCCAGAGACAGATTTACCTCCCGTCACAGTGATTTATGTTTCATGCAGCATCCTGGAATCAAATCCTGTCATTCTCTTCAGACTAATTGACATAAAGCCGAGATACAGTAGCTGTACATGATGGTGTGTGTTTAAGTGTGTGTTCTGAAACTCACACACTAACCGCACCCCAACCGCCCCCCCCCCCCAACTAATCCCTGCTTCCAGAGGTTAACCTATGAGGAGAAGATGGCTCGGAGACTGCTGGGTGCTGACAACGCTGCCACAGTCTTAAACACACAGGACACCGAGGAGGAGTCTGTCACACAGGTACAGTGGCCTGATATCAGGACCCTCACCCTGGGGGGGACACAACAAGTTCACACTCACATGGAATCATACAGGCATGGACGTTTCTGATCTCTGCTTTTCTTTACACAATCATTTTAATTAGTTGTTCGACATAGCGCACCCTTGTCTTTGCCGATGTCATTCCCGCCTCATGAGCATTGGCTTCATGCGTATTGTTGATACACATGTTGTGTGAAGGACGGGTATGAAGTCCTCCAGGGCGCTCCATAAAAAGCTCTCTTTATGCAACCGGTGTCAGGGAGCAATGCAGTTTCCCTGCTCCTGCTTATGTTAAATCTAACTGTGAGACATCAAAATACAGTAAATCATAGGTTATGTGAATGCTTGTTTGTAATAAGGCAGATTTTTACTTTTTGCATTTTTTGAATGGAGCTAGTTAGTGCCAGATTTGGACCATTATATATCTTCCATGAAAGATGTCTGATTTAGTTTGAGAAACACAGCATGGGGTATATTTAAAAAATATCATTATTATATGATAATAATAACAATCATTGTTATTATTAGTTTCACCTTTACTTGTCAACTCAACTAAAAGTTTGAATAGTACTTTTAATAAAACCACAAATTATTATTTTCGAGCTCAGGATAATACTGGAGGTGCAGTTCATACATGCGTGAGAAGTCGGACTGAGTTTGTTTCCCAAACCCATTTGAGGACACTGTGTGTACCTGTAGTACATGACACCAGTTGTGCCCACATAGACTCATTTGATTGAGATGACAGTGCATGAGAAGTGACCTGACTGGTTGTGGAAGTGCAACGCAGCATGTCTCTGAATACAACTATTATAGAAGTTATTCAATGCTAGTCTCAGTCTGTGTCTGGCATGTGCTTTTGAACACACAGGTTAGACTATACAACCTACACACACTCAGTGACGCCACAACACACAGACACAACCTGTGTTTTTCTCTCAACAGGAAAACAAGTGGTGTGATAGGGAATCTTTCCCTCAGAAGGTTACTTCATTTCATTACGTCACCTGTGACTTTTTCTTCACTTCACTGTATAAAATATCACTTTGTGTGTAAATGTGTTCACTTCACAATCGTTGTTCACAAACGTCACAACCAGGCCTCTTGTATCACAGATATGAGATGTTAAAGGTACGGTGTGTAGGATTTAGTAATGTGGAGTGGCGAGGGTGCAATTTGCAGCTCTCCTTCATCCTGCCCTTCCAAGCATGAAGGAGAACCTATGGTTGCTCTCGTTTGGTATTAAAAAGCAAAATGTGTTCAGTTTGTCCATTCTGGGCTACTGTAAAAACATGGTGATGCAGTGTGGCGGCCTCCATAGAGACAACTCCCCCCCATGTCATTATAAAGGGCTCATTACAGGTGAATGAAAAACAAAACAGCAAGTTTATTCCATTAATTAAGATATATGTATGATTATTTTATATTAAATTTCTGCCAGTAGAAATAGATTATTATTTTTTATTATTTCAACTAACTCCTACACACTGGGCAGGTAATATTTCATGGTCCATCTCCACTGTTTTGTGTCATTCACTCACTTTCACCTTCTGATCACAATCAAATAGAATGTATATTATTATTATATAGTGTTCATCTGCTCTGTGCTGCGTGTCTAAAGCCTGATTTCTACAGCTTGCACAAATCAAAGTAGTTAAAGGTGCAGTGTGTAAGATTTGGTGACCTCTAGAGGTGAAGTTGCTTGTTGTATCCATCACTTCACCCTCACCCTTCTGAACATGCAGGAGAACCTATGATAGACTTTAGTTGTCATTAAAGTTTAAAAGATGCTTACATGCTGTCAGTATGTAATTGTTTTGTAATATACTTTGAGAAGTGACAAAAATGACCAACATCTTACACACTGCATCTTTAAGTAGAGAAACCTCCTGCACAGAGCACTGACACAACCCATAGAGGACAGGAAAACATGGAAGCACATTGAAATTGATTTACTTTCAAATGAATAGAGAAATATTACACACTGCACCTCTAAGTTGGAGTAGTAGACTTCATAGTGGATCCTAAAGCATGTTGGTTTCAACACAACACATTCATCAGCCTGCACGTCCTCTTTGCATTTGTGATTAAAGCAGCCAGAGAGGCTTTGGTGGGAACACGCTGCAGCAGCTGCATCCGCACTGTAATAGAATCACACCTCACGTTGAAACTGTCCACTTCTGTGATCACTGTCGCTGCTGTGAGCGGAGGAGTGAAACTCTGAGCTCTGCAGCTGTGCCCGAGGCCTGTCATTATCCGTGTGATGTGTCATCAGACCTGGCTGCTCTGCAGATGTTCCCTCTGCCTCAGCCAAAGCTTCAGCGATGAGGGATTGATGGAGGGAGGGAGGAAGGAGGAGTGGCTCCTCCAGGCACAGAGAATCAAGACGTTTTTGAGGGAGCTGGTAGTTTGGGGTGTACGATGGAGACAAGTGAATGAGCATCTAAATCAGTGGCTCTCAACTGGTGGACCCAAAAGTGGGTCGCCGACTCATTCTCAGTGACTGGGGAAAAAAAGTTGCTGCTATGCTTTTATTTTGAAGGGGATTTCTAATCCATTCGCACTCCTCAACAGCAGTTGGCGATGAGGCCCTGTAATGCCAACATATACCCACAATTTCACAGATAGAAGAAAACCAGCAAACTTTGTTTACATATGCTAATTAATCAAGTAGGACACCAGCTACATGAAATGGGTACTTTCTTATATTGATTTTGGTCGCGGCTCGTCATTTAGGGGCGATGGTGGTCTGGTCTAGAAGCCAGACCAGTTGAGAACCACTGATCCAAACCACTTGGAATGGGGCAACTGCGCTTTTACTGCACACAAGCTCCGCCACATATTCGCACAGGCTTCTCTGCACAGCTCACCTCCTCCTCCTGTCTCCGGTGTTCAGGAATACAAGGTGTCCAGCTTCGAGCAGCGCCTGATCAGCGAGATCGAGTTCCGCCTGGAGCGTTCCCCGGTGGAGGAGTCGGACGACGACGTACAGCACGACGAAGACTCGGCCGGCCAGGGGATGGCGCCATCCTTCGACCAGAAGCTCAAACACTACAAAGTCTTCGAGGGCATGCCCGTCACTTTCTCCTGCAAGGTCCACGGAGACCCCAAACCAAAGGTATACAAAAACCACACGTCACCCTGCGGTGATGAAACAAGCCTGGAGGTTATTGTTTTTAGATAAATAGTATGTTGCGTGTGTGTGTGATGCTCTGCCTCTTCCTTGCGTGGGAGTTGCTGATGTGTGATGCCGATGATGGAGGGTGGAGATACTGTACATATGCTCTGTGTTGTGATAAGGGGAGGCCCATTGCAACAACACCCTGGCGTGGGCTGGCTGCCTGGCTGTGTCCACATTAATGACATGGTGCTGACAGGCCTCACACTGAACTGGAGGAATCAAAGTGAAGCACGGAGATAAGAGTGAAAGACGGAGCTCAATTATTATTTTTTTTAGTAGATTTCAAGGTGGAGTGTGTACGATTCCGGTCAGTTTTTGTATCTATAGCAATAGAATTACAAAACAATTATATGCAGATATTTTTACAAATGTATAATCGCCCCAATGTATGACTTGCTTTTTGTATAACTCTAGAACTAGCCCTTTCATGTATATTTACACCAGGAGCGGCTCCACCCCATGGGGTCACCAAATCTTACACACTGTACCTTTCAGTACGGTTTCAAATGACACATCATAGTTTGGATAAGAAGGCAGCAGCTCACAACACGATTCCAGACTGAATCCCAGTTCAGCTGAGGATCATCTTCCCTCCATACAAAACATGTCGATTAGATTCATAAAAGATTCTAAATACTGTTTGTGGTGACCTGTCCAGTATGGAGTCTGAAGTCAAATGTCTCTCCGACACCATCTTAATTCTTTGTCTCATCTTGTGTCCCAGGTCTACTGGTTCAAAGACGGCAAGCAGATCTCCAAGAGGAGCGAACACTACAGAATCAGCCGCGACCCCGACGGAACCTGCTCCCTGCACACGGCCGCGGCCTCGCTGGACGACGACGGCAACTACACCATCATGGCAGGAAACCCCGAGGTGAGACTCGGAACACGAAAACACAACATGAAATACGGCTGAAGGCTCTGTTGCAGCACTTTCCTGAAGGTCTGTTTGGCCGCCAGTGAGAGTTGTCAGCGCTCATTAACGAGAGAATAATGAGGGTTGAGATAACAGCCTCTGGTCTGAGGGGGAAGAGGGCGTTGAATGAGGCAGGAACTCGCCAAAGCCCCGATGAGGGTCAAAAGTTTACGTGCTACAGATTTTCTCTGACAACCGCTTCCAGCTCCAGCATTTCATTTGTCTGTCTGACTGCATGTGATGCTGCGGTGGCGTGTCAGTGGCTCATCTGTCCGTCTCCCTCCTCCTCCTCCTCACAGGGCAGGGTGAGCTGCACCGGCAGGATGATGGTGCAGGCGGTGAACCAGCGAGGACGCAGCCAGCGCTCGACGCCGGGACACATGCGCAGGTGAGCGAGAGGACGGACAAAATCCAGTTCCCCGAGCAAATCTGGGACCGGCCGGCACGTTGAGACCAAACAGTTCGGAACCATGTCGTCTCATGGGAACCGTGACATCATCAGTGGGCGTGTTATATAAGTTATATCAGCATTTCCTCTACCATTCTATTAGGGGGGCACCAAGGATGATTTATATTAATTTTCGATTTAATTAGCGCGATATCACAACTGAAGTCATGTAAAGTTACCTTTCCTATAGAACAGGTCTATATGTTGTTCTTTTATGAAACAAACTAAAAAGCCTTATGTTATTTATCTTGTTTACATTACAACATGTTGTTTCTGGCTCTACATGGTCGTAGTTTCAATTGTCTTCCGCTCTCCGTATTGCACAACTGAGTCTCGACCCGATGCGTGCACACACACACACACACACACACATACATATATATATATATATATATATATACATATATATATATACACACACACACACATACACACAGAAAAACACTGTTTATGTTTACTTCCGCCTGTGTAGTGAGGAATAACGTTCTCTCTCTTTGGCTCCCTTTGAACCGGTTTGAATGCCGGTGGGCCGGGTCGCCAGAAAAGCACCATGGTTCTGATGGAGCCGGGGCCGGATCCAGAACCATGCCGGCTCCCTGCCAGTGTGAGAGCTCTATCAGTGTTATATATAGCAGGCTGGCACAAAGAAGTGTCCAACATCTGTGTGACTTCTGTTCTGACTCACACACTTGTCTAAGTGCGCGACTCCGATGTTTACACAAACGTTTGCTGTGAGCTCACTCACGTCTTTGTTGAGGCGTCACTTCAGGCTAAGAGAGGCTCGGCGGTAATGAGAGGGAACACCTGTTTGCTTTCCTCTGCTCCGATGACCTTGTATGCATATATCACACGCAAGAGAACACAACGGTGACGGACGTCACTGATCATTAAATAGACACCTGTGATGTGTTATCTCGGAGGAGTCTCCCCTGCCGGGACAAGAGCCCAGAGGGCGAGATAATGATCAGCGTGGCCCATTCACTTTATTTCCCTTCCTTCCCTGGTTGACCTGCAGGCACGGTGGTGATGTCATTGTTGTTGTAAGATAGAGACACCACTGTGGTGCTGTTACACAAGGCTGAAGGAGACTCACGCGTCGTCAAGGGAGATCAGAGAATAAGAACAACATGATTCTAATGGCACAAACAAAAGAAGATTAAAAGGAAATCCGTTTTTTAAGTGCTTCCATGTTTCCCTGACCTTTAGTGGGTTGTGTCAGCGCTCTGTGTTTGTAGGAGGTGTTTCTACTTAAAGGTGCAGTGTGTAAGATTTGGCTCATTTTTGTCACTTCAGCTAGCCAATCAGAGCGGTCAAGGCTATTCTGTGAGGGAGGGGCCAGAGCTGGAGCAAGAGCAGTGGAGATTTTAGTGATTTCCGAGACCATCAACCTTTCCTTGTAGTGACACTAATTAAAATGTTTTGAATAATAAAAAAGTAAAAGAAGTGCCCTGTGAATAATGAGTCTGAATGAAAGCAAATGCTGTCTCGGTTTTATCAACTATTCAACCACATGGCAGTGTATAATACAAGTTGAGTAGTCAGTAACAATTTGGGCCTCTATCTTGCCCAAGGACACCTTGGAAGGCAGGCCAGAGAATCTAACCACTGACCCTCTCTGACCCCTGAGCCACGGTCAGCCCAGACAGAAAATGCTCGAATCATATTGGAGCTGACTTCCTTTCCTTCTCGCCCTCAGGCCCCGGTCCAGGTCTAGAGATAGTGGCGACGAGAACGACAACATCCAAGAGCGCCACTTCCGCCCTCACTTCCTGCAGGCGCCTGGTGACCTCATCGTCCAGGAGGGCAGGCTGTGCAGGATGGACTGCAAGGTGAGACAGATGCAGGGGGAGAGTGCATGTGTTGCCGCTGTCAAATATCTATGAAATAGATATTAAAGGGGCAGTGTGTAAGATTTGGTGACATCTAGAGGTGAAGTTGCATGTTGTATCCATCACCTCACCCTCACCCTTCTGAGCACATAGACTTCAGTTGTCATTAAAACTCAAAAGATGTTTAGCATGTCCACTCTGGTCTACTGTAAAAACATGGCGGCCCCCCTAGAGAGGACGTGCGCCTCATGGAAATATACATTACTGGGCTCATGTAAGGGTTATGGAAAAAAAATAATAAAACAGTTAGGTGATTATAAAGTCATGAAATTGTCAGAATGTAATTGTTTTGCAATATTTTTTTAGAGGTGACCAAAATGAGCGAAATCTCACACACTGGACCTTTAAGGTTATTTTAGACTCATGTGTAAATCAGTGAGGCGGAGAAGGTGTAATGTCCTCCATGTCCTCCTGTATAGTCCTCACAAACTATACTTTTGTGGATGAGCCGCTGCGTGCTGAACGCCGTTCTTCAAACTTGAAAGCAGAAAAGACAAATGACACAGCGTGTTTTCTGGGTTACTGTGGCGTGTCAGGCCATGAACGTGAATGTGGAGGGGACCTTTTTGTACAAGACAGCAGCTCCAAGGCCTTTCTTTGTGGACAACTTGTCTCTCAATCAGTCTTTTTTTTCCCACTCCATAGGATGTAAATCTGAAGACATGACGACCAAACGTCCGCTATAACCTCATGTAGCGCTCACAGCATGCCACTGTTCTTTGATAAAAGAAAGAATAGACGTATAAATGAAAATGGCCACACCAAAGAGAAGATGTAATCATAGTAATCACGCGAGCCGTTTCAGAGGAGCCCTTTAATTCAGCGTCTGAGAGGCTGACAAAGAAACATTTCCCCCTCTATGCGTTCCACTCGATGTATAACGGGAACGAGATGTTTCATCACTTCCTGGGGTCACGCATGCCATGTCGCAGATACTGGAAAACAAAGGTGTCGTTTTTCAGGGATTAAGTGGGTTCACGTTTTCCTCATTTATCCCCCCCCCAACTCTCCCTGCCTCCCCACAGTCTGCAGCACTCATTGTACAAACTCCTCAGGAAGTGGCACAGGCAGTAAAATAGAACAGGCCCACATCAAATCCACTATAAGAAATATTCTTCGTCTTTTTTTACTGGTCTGAAATTAACCTTCATTCCTTCTCAGGGTATTTTTAGCAACTATTTATTTCCAGATCATCAGTTCTGGCTTTCCAAACTTTCCATGCTCGAAATACCCCGACTTCTAAAAGTGCGTTGGGTCCTTTCCAGAAACACACAACATAAACAACGGTCTGCTCTGCGCTGTGATATCTGTGAATATGTGCGTATCCATGGGGGACGTGCAGGCAGGTGTGCTGGGTGGAGCGGAGCAGCTGCAGGTGTGGGGTTTTTCTCTGCACGGTTTATTCCCATGTCGGCCAACACATACACACACACACACACACACACACACACACACACACACACACACACACAGCCCCTGCACAACAGATGCAGCTAATATGCTCATTCTGTCCAACATAAACAAGCAGCAGCCGCACAAACTCAGAGCATCTGCACAGAAAAAGCTTTCAAGTTCATTTTATATTAAAGGTGCAGTGTGAAAGATTTGACGACGTCTAGTGGTGACGTTGCATGTTGTATCCATCACCTCACCCTCACTCTTCTGAACATGCAGGAGAACCTATGGTCGACTTCAGTCGTCATTAAAACTCAAATGACGTTCAGTACGTCCACTCTGGGGCTACTGCAAAAACATGGCAGCCCCCATAGAGAGGACCCGCTCCTTGTGTAAATATACAGTAATGGGCTCAATAAAGGGTAATTGAAATAGAATGAAACATTTAAAACATCATATATTCATCAAAATGTCAGTGTGTCTATGCTCTTTAGAAGTGACAAAAATGACCAAAATCTCGCACACTGCGCCTTTAACCATGTTTTCTCCCCTACCTGCAGGTGAGCGGCCTGCCGACCCCCGACCTCATCTGGCAGCTGAACGGGCAGACGATCCGCCCCGACTCCGCCCACAAGATGCTGGTGCGTGAAAACGGGGTGCACTCACTGGTCATCGAGCCGGTGACCAGTCGCGACGCCGGCATCTACACCTGCATCGCCAGCAACCGCGCCGGCCAGAACTCCTTCAACCTGGAACTCATCGTTGCAGGTGAACAGAGGCGGACACAGTACGACAACGTGGAGCTAGTGATAACAACTTACATCGCTCATTCCCTCTCTCTCTCTCTCTCTCTCTTCTCTCTCTCTCTCGCTCTCTCTCCTCAGCCAAAGAGATGCACAAAGCCCCTTCATTCGCAGAGAAGCTGCAGAACACCAGCGTGGCCGAGGGCCATCCCGTCCGACTGGAGTGTCGCGTCGTAGGGGTTCCCTACCCGCAGATCTTCTGGAAGAGGGAGAACGAGTCGTTAACTCACAACACAGACAGAATCAGGTAACGCAAAGACCGTGGCTTCTCTCGGCTCGAGAGCTGTCGAACGGGCCCTGAATGTGTGTTCTTTCCCAGCATGCACCAGGACAACTGTGGCTACCTGTGCATGATCATCCAGCCGGCCATGAAGGAGGACGCTGGCTGGTACACGGTGTCAGCCAAGAACGACGCAGGCATCGTCTCCAGCACCGCGCGCCTCGACGTCCACAGTGAGTACACCCGAGCGCGAGTCTCGCCCTCCCGACCACCGTCGCTGTTGTTAACCAGTCCCCCCCCCCCCCCCCCCCCCCCCCCCCCCCCCCCCCCCCCCCCCCCCCCCCCCCCCCCCCCCCCCCCCCCCCCCCCCCCCCCCTCAGCCCAGTGGCAGCAGCCCAACCTGCCCAAGCCCAAGAAGGTGCGTCCCTCCACCAGCCGCTATGCCGCACTGACAGAGCGAGGCCTGGACGTGAAGGCTGCCTTCTTCCCCGACTCCAGCCCTCTGCCCGGCAGCCTGGTGGAAAGCGACGACCTGTAGAGAAGCACAGGACGGTCGTCGTACCCCCCCCCCCCCCCCCCCCCCCCCC